>JABEVS010000002.1:49659-289577 GCA_018290735.1 Coelastrella sp. MACC-549
GGTCCTCGTGTGGCTGCGGGCGGGGGGGGGGGGGGGGGTGGCGGGAGGGGGGGGGGGGGGGGTGGGGGGGGGGGGGGGGGGGGGAAGGGGGGGGGGGGGGGGGGGGGGGGGGGGGGGGGGGGTGGGGGGGGGGGGGGGGGAGGGGGGGGGGGGGGGGGGGGGGGGGGGGGGGAGGAGAACAAGGGGTGGTGCTGACCAGTTCATATCAAAACAGGGGGATGACCAGTTGATGCTTTCATATGGGGGCTGACCAGGGACAGCTGCTGTGTGTGTATTGGGAGGGCTTTCTTGAGTTTTAGCCTGACCTTGCTTCTGGTGACATCTTCGGTGCTGCAGGACAATGTGATGCTGATGGACATATCCACCCAGATCCTGTACAACCGTGCCATGGCTCAGCTGGGTCTAGCTGCCTTTAGGATGGGCCTCATTGTGGAGGCACACAGCTGCCTGCAGGAGCTGTATGGCAGCGGCCACATCAAGGAGCTGCTGGCTCAGGTGAGGGCCCTGGCTTGCAGGAATGTGTGACAGGTGGTTGCTGGGCACTTGCCAGTGCATTGAATGAGTAAGATAATTTCAAACGGGATGTGGATGTACTTACAATAATCAAGTGTGCCACCCTGTGGTTTGCTGCCGGAAATGGTTGCAGTCGTCATTGACATTGGGTTGAGAGCTGCAGTACCTCGAACTGCTGACCATTGTATTGATCAAATGCATTGTTTGTTGCAGGGTATGGCCATGGGCAAATTCCAGGATAAGACCCCTGAGCAGGAGCTGCTGGAGAAGCGTCGCCAGATGCCCTTCCACATGCACATCAGCCTGGAGCTGCTGGAGAGCAGCTGCTTGCTGAGTGCAATGCTGCAGGAGGTGCCAGCCATGGCTGCAAATCCCCTCAATGCAAAGAAGAGAGTCATCAGCAAGAGCTTCCACCGCATCCTAGACACATACAGCAGGCAGACATTCACAGGTACGCAACTTGGTGTGCTGCCCCTGCTCCGCAATGTGGGTGACGCTGTCTAGGTCACGCTTGGCCCTGTATGGTATCTGGAAGCCGCCTCGGCTGCAGCTGGTCGCGACTTAGTATCGTTTTGGCAAAGGATTATTCTGGTCTGGCCCTCAGCCATGCACACCTTTGATGACCTCTGTATCGGTATGGTGTTTTCCTGTTGCCACAGGCCCTCCTGAGACTGTCCGTGACCACATCATGGCTGCCACACGTGCCCTCATGCGCGGTGACTGGTCAGGCGCCTACGCTGCAGTAGCCGCATTATCTGTCTGGCAGCTGGTGCCCCAGCGTGAAGCAGTGCTGGGAATGCTGCAGGAGAAGATCAAGGAGGAGGCACTCAGAACCTACCTCTTTAGCTACAGGTATGAAGCAGGCAAGAGAATTCCAGCGAGGGTTCGTTGGGTGTGGTTTCATTTCTTTGATTGTGCAGCTCTCAAGACTTCTACGCCAGTATTGGATTGATCTTTCCACTATGCGTACATAGACACAACAAAAACGGTTGTATCCCTGGCATTGACATTGTGCACTTGGATCAATTATTTGCTGGCCATGTTGAATGAATGCTAAGGAGTTACTACTGCTTATACTGTCCTGCAGTGCTCAATACTGCAGTCTGTCGCTGGATCAGCTCTGTACCATGTTTGAGATGCCAGAGAAAAAGGTGTACAGCATTGTCAGCAAGATGATGATTGCAGAGGAGCTGCACGGCAGCTGGGACCAGCCCACACGCACCATTGTCATGCACAGCCTGGAAGCCTCCAAGGTGCAGTCCCTTGCTGCTCAGTTTGCCGACAAGGCCACTATCATCGTGGAGCTCAATGAGCGCGCCTATGCCTTCCGCACAGGCGGACTCAGGGATGATGATGACATGGGTGGTGGCGGAGGCGGTGGTCGTCGTGGTGGACGCCGCGGCCAGGACGGGCAGTGGGAAGATGATGGTGGACAGGGCCGCCGCCGTGGCACAGGCAAGTTGGGCATTGCCCGGTTGGGTGCTGGTCAAGATCAGGGCAGGGATCAACGGCGCGGCATGCGCGACAGGTCAGGGTTCAGGGCCACTGGTTTCGGCGGCAGCATGAGCGGCGGGCTTCCTGAGAGGTTCCAGCGTAGGGGAGGCTTCAGGCAGCAGAACACCAACATGCAGGCGCTCGGCAGCATCAATAGGCCGGCAGGGGTAGGAGGGTTCAACAGAGGGCCTGACAGACGCAGCAGAGACCTGTGAGCCATGGTGGACAGGAGTAGTTATTGGGGCTGTGGGTAGGGTGTTGAGCCTTTTTTAGTAGGTTACTGATTTCTGCGCGTTGGGGCTGTTGGTAGGGTGTTGAGCCCTTTTAGTAAGTAACTGATTTCTGCACGTAATGCAACAGCTGGCAACCGGCTGCACAGCTGCCTGGCATTCCTTCATATGTTGTGCTGGGCAGTATCTGTATATACGGGACGAGTAAGAGATTGTCTGCATATTCTGAGCAGCAACAGAATAGGCTGCCTATTCTGTTGTTGCAACATGGAGTTTACCGACCATCAGCAAACTGTGTGTGCAATATCTGGCAGTGCCTGTGTATGGCAACTGAGCTAATTGTCACAATTCACGGTGCAGCTGATCAACTATCAACTAGTCAACTTGAAAGTGCTGTTGAGCTAGCTGCATGTCTGTCACTGGCCGTCTGTGGAACACCAATCCATGGGCCTCTGGAATTGGGACGCCAAACTACGCACAATAGTTGTAGTGAAGCATAGATCTCATTCAATATTTAGCAGATCTCACTTGGAAAGCTGCCATTGGCTGCAGCAAACTCCCAGGCGGTCTTGATGTCCAGTGGCATCGTCTCAAAGGCAAGGTTTCTCGTCAAGCCACGTTCAATGTTTTGGGAAGTAATTCCCTGTCATTTGTATCTCTCAACACGTATGCGGGGCGTCATCAGATTGAGGCTCTGCTGCCAGGCTGGCAGTGCCAGCAGCAGTATATGCACCACATGGGTAGTGGCCGATACAGACGAGCACTATCAAAGACCAGAGCAGGATTATACGCTGAGACCTGCATAATTGTATAGAATGCTCAGATGCTGGGTCCGCTGATGATGCGGCAATTGTCCAGTACAGGAATCCGTACCGACCTTTCCGACTTATTGCTGAAATGGGCCCAGAGACACTAAACACAGGTGTAGTCTGCATCTGCATAGTAAATGCCTGCATCGGGAAACCGGGGTCCTTTCCTAATTTGCGTATGACCGCTTGGTTGCGTTTCCGATGCTGATCTGCATTGCCAAGGTCTATTGGCAATACTACCTGCCGAAGCAACAGTAGTTGGCATCAAACAGCTTACAGGGTAGCACTGGCAGTTGCTTTACCTGTGGCAATCCCTTCGTCCACGTGTTGACGCTGCATGGGTGCTTTTGAAACAGTATCCAGACACACAAGTTATAGAAAACTGTGCCATGGGCAGTATCGGGCAGGAGGCTGAGCAAGACACCGAGCCTGCCAACGTAAACAGCTTGCCATCCTCTCTTCTGCATGCAGTGTTTGCTCAGTTGGGGCCCAAAGGTGCGTGGGCGCTCTTGTATCGGCATTGAGTGTCTGAAATCATTGCTATCAAGCCTCGCCGTGATTGGCACGCGCTGAACGATGTTTTTCCACCTCCTGCATGACGCCACAACAGACCTGTGTGGTGTAAGTGCTACCTGTGTCCTTTGGTCCAAGCTGACAAGAGATAAAGCCTCCAACAGTGTATGGAAAAGATTTTATACCTCAAGGTGGCGAGTTACAGGAGCAGCAGGTGACGATGTCTGCTGGCAATCCAAGTATGGCAGCAAAATGAAGCAGGTGGGCCGACAAATCTGATCAGCTGCCCAGTAATGTAGCGGTGTGTGTTGCAGGCCCAATTTGTCTTTGGTGCTAGTGGCCACGTACTTGGCACATTTAGACATCAGCAACATTGCTACACCCAGCTCCTTCAGTGTGACATGATCGGGGTGAAGATTGCTGCAGTGGGTGGACCATTATTCAGCTTGGTCTGTTGGGTGTAGTTGAGGGGCTTTCTGCTGCTGATCGATCATGCTAGGGCAAGTCCTGGACCGGCAAGTATGAACATGACAGCCTGTATGGCCACAAGGCTGGCATAAAGTCCCTGAAACTGCTACCCTCGCATGGCATGCTACTGTCAGGTGGGCAGATAGCAGACATGAGACAACAGCACACGGGCATATGTGGCACAGCCACCATACTACGGGGAAAAAGGCAGGCAGCCATACTCGATCACCTTCAGCAGCAAGGTGGTGTGCCTCACTGCAAGCCATATAGCCTATGCTGGCTGCCATGATTAGTAATGAACATTCATCTCCTGATCCGTCATTGGTGGTTGCTGAGGCAGGTTGCAGAGTATCACACACACAAGGGCTGTTGACCACTTGCAGGGTCTGTGGATCGCACTGTCCGGCTCTGGGACTTGAACTATGGTATGCCTTTGTCCATCAGCAGGCCACACGGAGGCATTGTCCGCTCAGTCGCCTTGGACCAGAACCTTGTAGCCTCGGGCAGCAGTGACAATGTTGTGCGTCTGTGGCATGCTCGTCATTCTACAGCTGCAGCCAGCCTGCTGGACCCTGCAGCTGTTGCAGATGAAGCAGCACTGCTGCAGAGCTCTCCAGAGGGTTTAGGTCTTGCAGAGGGGCTGATGGTGATGGATGGCCCAGCTGATAGAGACACAGTGATCGCTCCAGCAGGACTGACAGCAGCTCTGACAGCAGCAGGAGCTGCAGGCACTGGCAGTAGCAGCGTGGCACTGCGCAATGGTGCCCTGCCTCCCCATGGGCCTTATTCCATCATCACTGGAGAAGCTGACGAGTCATTATTTGACCTGTCGTTGCCAGCTCAGCATTTGCGAGGGCACATCGGACCTGTCACCAGCTTGTGCCTGACTGAGAGTTGTCTGTACAGTGGCAGCTGGGACTACACCGTGCGCTGCTGGAGGAGGGGCAGTTGGGACTGCATCAGGTGTGACAGCTTGGGGACATTCATTGTCAGCAGCTTGATGCAACAGCAGTCGCATGTGACCATGCCTGTCGGTGCATGTCTGGCAGTGCCAGGGGTTGATCTGCCACTACAAGACAGTGTTGAATACGACATTGCTGCTGGTACCTAACCGACAGCAGCAGCAGCAGGGATCTGCTCACAGCAGCTGTCTGCCGTGTGGCTGCCCTGCAGTGTGCTGAAGTATCAAGACTGGGTTTGGAGTGTGGTAGCCAGGGGTGGCATGCTGCTTGTGGCAAGCGGTCCTGAGGTGCATGTGCACGACCTGCCAACCGGCAAACTGGTGCGCAAGGTAAGCACTTGGGCGGGACAGGGGACCTCTTTGCTGTTTTCAGTGACGGTGCGTTGGTATGTTGCACCAGCATAAATGTCAGCAGTGTGCACAATGTCAGATTGTTTGGAATACATGGTGCTCAGACAGTAAATCATGCCCAGGAGCGGTGCAGATGACGGCATGTGCTTTGGGTGCCTGTCCCGCTGCAGTTCCAGAACCTCCACGAAGGCAACGTGTCGTGCTTGGAAGGCACCTACAGCGGCAAGCTGCTGTTTACTGGTGGTGCTGATGGGCTGCTGATGGCACATGACCTGCGCATGAAAGACCCTAGCAGGGTGCTGTGGCACCACAATGCAGGGGTCCATGGGTTAGCACTGGAGGACCCCTGGCTGGTCAGTGCAGCATCAGGTACGGGTGTTGAAGCTACACATCAGAGCTAGTACTGCTACCCCACAGCACAGCTGTCGCCAGATACACGAGAGTGTGCTGCAGCTGCACACTGCCTAGCTGTGGAAGTGTGCTCAACCTGCAGACAGCAGTGCCCCTTGCAGAATTAACTTGCCCAGGACTGGGATGATGGCAGCGGCTGGTGATATAGCATGCCTGCCATTGCAGAAACTAAGGTTGTGGGCATGTTGGTGCAATATGTTGTTTTGCTGCTCTGCTCTTATCATGCGGCACTCAATCCTGTAAATCCTGCTGGCCCCTGCTGTATCACAGATGGCACAGTTGTCATGCACAACCTGGAGCAGTCCTTGCCAAACAATCTGCATCCATGCACACCAGCAGGTTCTTTTGCCACCAACAGTATGCCCCGCCGCAGCCTGAACTGCCCAGGGCAGGGTGGTGGTCCTTTGCACTGTGTGGATATTGCAGAGTCCTGGTTGGCAGCAGGAGGAGAGTCTCCCACCATCAGGCTTTGGGACTTCACAAAGGCGGCAGAGGTGGCAGCAAGGGCAGCAGCAGCGCGAGCGGCCCGCAATAATGCAAAGCGTGCTAAACAGCGCAAGGCGGCAGCAGCAGACAGCGGGAAGGCAAGCAAGCAAGGCAGAGCTGCTGCTGCTGGAACAGTAGCTGCATCAGGGCACGGCACTGGTGCTGCTGCAGCCTCAGGTGGCGGCGCTGCTGGAAGCAGCAGCAGCAGCAACAGCAAGAAACCCAAGGGACTACTGGCTGCAGCAGCCGCTGCAGCAAAACCAGCGGTTACGGCAGGCGATATATCATCGTCTGGCCCAACTGTCAGCCACCAGGCAGTTGACAGGTACCATTGCATGCAACATACACAGGTATCCAGACAGCAGCACCAACAGCAGCAGCGCCGGCAGCAGGCATCTGTTGCAGATAGCAGCCTTCAACAGAGGCAGAATTTGGCAGCTGCAACTGGCAAGCAGCTCAATTATCATAAGCAGTGCTATTACCATATCAATGGGTACAGTCAAAACAGCCAGGCTGCTTATTCACAGAGCCCTAGAGGTGCTCATGGATCCTACAGCACCAGCCCACAGCTCTCAGGAAACCATGGCAACAGCCCACAGCATCGTCATCCTCAGTGGTCTGCTGGCATGTATGGCAGCAGTCCTCAGCAGCATTTATATGGTGTCAGTCCGCCCTACGGGTGGTATCCCAGCATGGGCCGTTCTGGGTATCAACACCAGGCTGGAATTGGGCAGTCACAGCAGTCAGCTGGCAGGGCAAGCCGGCAAGCTAGTGACATGGAACAATATCAAGCAGCCACAAGGGAGGGCACACCGTGTATTAGGGAAGATGCAGCAGCAGGAGTGCCAATCCCCAGTTGCAGCAGTAGGCAGCAGAGCAAGCAGGTATTTGTTGGAAGGGGTGTCTGTGATGGAGCACTTCCAAAGAGAGAGAAGAAGTTCAGAGATACAACTGCTGTTGAAGAGGCAGAGAGCAGCTGCAGTGAAGGTGGGCGCCAGGCGGCGCTTTTATCATGCACTGCAGCGGCTGGGTGCTCTTACAGGGTACCATTTAGCAGCAGCTACCCAGCTGCTGGCCAGACAGGGCCCTGGCTAGTTGCAGGCACAAGTCCTCGTTATGATGCTGTTGCTGCCTGTGACGTGCGCACCACCAGCAACTCTGGCAATGCTCCTGGAAGCAGGCAGATTGGTGCAGCTGCAGGTCATCGCAATCGGGCAGAGCTCCATGAAGAGTTGGCAATACCTGGGTCCCTCAGTAATTGACCAAAGCCATACTACGACGTGATATGATAATCTTGGATAACATGGCGCGGGCCTCTGTCTGTTTTGTTCACACTCAGTATCCACTCCATCTGAAACAAATTTGTGCAGTGCGTTCCATTGTCTTGTGTCATAAATCAATTATCATCTCTCTCTCTCTGTGCTGTACAGCTGTCTACTCTGCAGAGTTGCTCAGCGTTGAGTGTGTTGAGAATTGCAAGGCATGACAATGCTGTATGTGCTGCCTGTCACAGCCGTGAAACATGCGTACAGGCAGCTTGTTGTGCTTATTATAGACAACATGACCGCATGTGGGGCATGCTCTTGCATCATGTAAAAGCTTTGGTGTACATGCCTGGCATGCTAAGCTGACATTGTACTACACGTACTTCTACTACTTTGTGCTACAACGACGCATGTCAGCGCATTCGCCATTGCATTTCAATTTGCTGCAGGCTCAATTTTCTTTTACAAGTATGGTAGCCTGGTTTCAGTCTTGCCCCACTATAGTCTCTTCCAGACTCCCCCTCTCCGTCCAGGAACCAACCCTGCTGTGCTCAGGAAAAATTCAGCCATCAACAGAAAGACTTGTCTCAGTCATGCTGCTCGAAGTCACAGCACACTCTCTCGAGAGTCTCGAGACTGCACGGGCTACCCACACACAAATGCCATGTGCCGTGGCACGGCAGGCCAGACCCTGCACACATTGTTATAAGTGCTGTACATTCAACGCTCTTGCTGCATGGCTCAATTTCTTTTACAACGCTCTGTTGGCCCCGGCATTGCTGTTACTTGTTGGACGGGAGTTGTGCGGCCAGTAAGTTTCCATACCGCAAGTCGTACGATTTCACAGTTCGTAATATCTTAGGCAGGAATGTTGCAACCAATCTCTCGCTCTCTCTGCCACTCTCTTTCTGCCACTCTTTCTATGTTTTTGTGACATTGTTGAGTGAGCAGCTATCCACTGGATTGGGAGATGATGCCATCTAGTAGTCTCTTTAAGTGACAAAAACATTTGGTTCAAGTTGGACTCAAACTGAATAAGTTTGAATGAAAGGCACATGTCTTGCTATGCTGGTCCAAAGAGGTGTCACCATGACTGATGATCAGTGATAAGCTATGGGCTTAGGGTGCTGTAGACATTCAATGGGTCAAGTCCTTCCGTGCTCATGATCCCATCAGCTGAGCTGGGCCGGGCTGCATCTGGGTCCGAGGGGTCAACTGCACAGGCACCAGATCATATTTCTGACATCTGGATTTGTCAGGAAAAGGGCTCATACAGTCAATGTCAGCAATCTGACTTGAGACAAGTCACTACTGGCAGTACTGTATACTTGTGGCAGTGCAACGCTGCCAGAGGCTGACCGGATCATCAGCAGGAACATTTCTTAAGCTGAGGCCATTCGCCGCAGACGAGCACTCAGCAAGTGCAACCTCTACCGACCCGCCCCGGCCAGCCAGATCCTCTAAAACACCCCTTTAGCTACACCTTTGTCCCAATAATATAGCAACACATTTTTCTTACGAGTGGTGGAGGCCTTCCACCACATAGTGTTTTGTTGCCCATTTTCTGCCCATTCTCACCCCCCCCCCCTCCCCCTGTGAAGATGACTGCATAACAGTGTGTGATCACCCACTTCCCATGCATGCAGATGATGTTGTAAACTCAGTACTACCATATAGTATATGGTGCCATTGTAGCATTTCTTCAGGTGCAGAGTAGATGACTCACCACACATATTGTGGCGTTGGTTTGCCACCTTGCCTGCTGCACAGATGTTACACCTTGACAGCACATTGCCTTCAACAGACGTGTATGCTCTTAGTGCAGTACACGCCCGGCACTCCACAGGCATCAGATCAGTGCCAGGATGAGCCTTAGGAGCACGGTAGAAGCCAGCTGGGCATACACAGTCTGGAGTGCCCCAGGCGTTCAGATAACGGTTGTCAACTGAGCCAAGGGAGGTG
Source organism: Coelastrella sp. MACC-549 (assembly GCA_018290735.1). Lineage (NCBI taxonomy): Eukaryota > Viridiplantae > Chlorophyta > Chlorophyceae > Sphaeropleales > Scenedesmaceae > Coelastrella > Coelastrella sp. MACC-549. The sequence continues at coordinate 59,123 of JABEVS010000002.1, forward strand.
GTTGCAGGACAGTTAATGCACTTGGCTGCCAACTTGTTGCCTCCTATGGCAATCTGTGTCCCGGCTGGGCAGGGTCTGCAGATGAAGTCGGTGTACTGACCATTTACCCACACCCCAGTCCCAGGTGCGCAATCTGCAGTCCCAGGAATAATGACATGATGTTGTCAGGTGTGCAGCAAGCCATGCTGTATCTAGGGGATATGTACAAGCTGTCCATTGACCACCCTGCAGAGAGTTTTCTGTACTTGCATATAGTGTAGTTGCATCCACACCATAGCTCTGCTGCAGAACGGTGCTGACAGGAGGTGCCTGCAGCATTGCATGTGACAGCTGATTGGCATATGCCAAGCTGTACCAAGAATCACAACTGAATTGCTCACCACAACGTGCCTCAGCAGTGCCCTTGTTTACCAGCATGTAGTCTGCTCCACATTCATCGCAAACCTGCAGGTTGGAAGTTCAACAAAGCAAGGAATGGTGGGGCCCCTACTAGGACAGCCGGGTAGGGCCTCCTGATGCTTGCAAGCCAATCGGTTGTTTTTTCCATAGAATACTGGCGCTCTGCTATGGTAGCTGTCCGTGCAGCAGCAACTGTCCCTCCTAGATTGATGTTACCAACGTAATATGATTCGATGCTGGCGTTTTCCTGCAAGATGCTAGCAGCGCTGCTGGCATCTCAACAACCCTAAACAACTTGTCACAAACTGCTGCTGTGTAGAGACCCACCGTTGCTGGCTGACCACTGTTCTTCGCCACTTGAATGCATCTATTTGAGTAACAGCCATTGAAGGAGGAGCTTGCTGGGCATGCCACGTTGCCTGCATAAGCATTGTAGGCGATGATACAGCCTAACAATGCATAAAAGAGCAGAGCCATCTGCAGCAGGCAACAGACGACTCGTGTGGGGCTGGGGGAAATGGCTGCATAAACAAATGCAATTGACTTGTTGCCCTTTGCTTTTGCTGCGTTCTGCACGTTGGCACGGTTTGGCGCCAACAGCTGCATATGGCATGCCTGTAGACACCACACATGTGTACAGGCTTACTCACTGGGCTTGAAGATGCAAAACGCTCAGTTATGATATCTTAGGAGCCCTAACAGCACGTACACAGAATGTCGACTCGGTTTACAGTAGTTGCTAGTTGTCAGCGGCTAGATGCGCAGCCTCAAAAATTCTGCCATATTCTTATATTCTGCCATATTGAGCAGAAGGACAGATTGCAGTGTCCATCTCTCAGAGTCGCAGGGTAACATGCAGCTGTCCTGGCGTAACGACAGTGCTTGGTCATTATAATGCTATCCAATGGCGTAGTACAGTCTGTCTATCAAGAGATGCTATGCAGAGCACTGTCCGACAATAACGAGTATCAAGGAAGATGTGGTCACATACAGCAACCACTGGTGGTTGTGAATGGAGAACACTGCAAATATTTAAACCTGTCTGAATCATAAGTCAGGCTGATCAACATCAGGACTGCGGTGCCAGTCGATACCTGGTAGAGACAAGAGCAGTTCACTCAGCTAGTAGCTGTGCCACAGCTGATGTCAGACAACACGGATGTCAGCGCATTTGCCAGTGCATGCGTGATCATTTGCGGTTGGGTAGTTGGCTGAACTTTTACCCCCACCGAGTGGGCTGACGTGCCTTGACAAGGCACCTTCAGAAGGTGCTCTTGAAGGTGGTCTAATCTTGATGCGCCAGTGTGGCTGAGCCACCAAGTACTGTTCTTAAAGGCCTTGCGGCTGGAAAGGACCGTCCGGAAGTCCCCTAGGGTTCCTAACCTTCTGATAAAGAAATCTTTCTGATAGACAAAAAAGCAACAGAAACAATTGCACGCAGCTGGTGGAGAGATACAGCTTGCCTGTATGTAACCTTCCTGCCTTTTTTCCTTTGGAAAGAGTTCTTGCCGCAATGGTTGCACATCAACCTGCTGCATGCGCACGTATCTGTTCCATCTACAAGATGTGCACAACAGTCTACAGTCTTGAGTCTAGGTATCAGTTCAATTCATCATGCTAGCTCAGGGAACCACTACATCCCTACCAGATAGTAATCAGAGCAATCATCGTTGGGCAAACACCAGCATGCGTGACAAAGGTGACAACTTCACAACATGCATTTGCCCTGCTTGCCCAGAACTCGTGCCCTAAACCCTTGCCTGCAACTCACATGCAATGCATGTCAGCGCATTTGCCATAGCTTTTCAACTTGCTGCACGGCTATAATTCTTTCACATGCATGCCACTAGGGATCACTATTGCACCAAGATTGCGCTAAAATCCATGTTATTTGTGATAATATCAACTGCCACACTGAGATTAGGGCTACCTGTAATTATCGACGACCACTAGTATGGAGTGCAGATGATCAAATTGACCAACAAAATGAACGATGCAGGATGAGTCTGGGCTTGCGAAAGAGGCGCACCTATGAATCCGTGTGTGGCCCCCTCTCCTGCCCTGGAATACCTCAGCAGACAAACAAGCACCTGACAGTTTGACAGCTCAGCAGAACTTTGCAGGATACTGGCGGTGTGCTGCAGACAAAATGACAGCTACAACTTGCAGAAGAATGCCATCATCAAGGCCTCATGCAGTAGATGCAATTGTCCCCACCGCTGCATGATCCCGCACAGCAAGATCAGAGTCAACAGCCTATGCAAGCGCTTCAGCGCACAAAGATTGAAATCACTTGATCAGCTTGTTACATGCGTGTGAGTCGATTCTAGGCCTGCATGCACTGATGTGGTGGTGCACTATGTTGATGACAGATGATTGAAGCATAGGTGACAATGCTTGGTCTTTACTCAGGACCCATGAGGTCGTGTGCCCTACATATGAACCAGGCGGTTGTTATGATTTCTACTGCCAATCTTCTTCAACACGCTTGAGGTACAACACTGATGCCACCGCAACCCTTCAACAGACTGTCTATGGAGCAGTGACTGCAAAGACGACCTGCTGGCACCTGCTGAGTCTGGATACAAAGGACACATCGCCAACATCCAACCATGCTCACCACAATCATCAAGGGGGGCACTGCCCTTGCAAGGCACCAGACAGTAACCAAATACAACTTGGCAATGCAGAGCAGTGGGTGCAATCATGGCTGGTTGCTGCTTCTATTGGGACACATTCCTGAAAACACACACACTGCTAGCTAGTTTCCAACTCATGCCAAACATGCTAGTCGTATGCAATCACATGACATTGGATATTGCGACAAAGGCTGGACAGTAACACACAGCACAGACACAAGAACCCGGACAATGATCTTCTTCATTATTTTGATAGAGTACTAGTAAGGGACAAACCACGCTTGTTTCACACCAACTCATTTAAAAAGTGCCAGCACTGGTGCATCACCACTTCACTCCTGCTGGCCTTGCTGCTGCAACCTTCCAGCCATCATGTTAAGCACTTGCTGCTGCTGCTCCATCTGCTGCTGCAGTAATGCAAGTACATCACTTAGCTGTGCAGCGTCACTGCTTGCCCGACTGGTGCTTGCGCCGGCCGTCCCACCACTGCTGCTTGGCCCCGCTTCATCATCACCTTCAACAATGGCAGAAGTATCCAGTGGGCCAGCAGCTGCCGCGGGATGAGCCCCCACAAGCGCTGCATCTCCTCGTGACCTCTGTGACATGGAGGTGTTTGCAGGTGCACCAGCCTTGTGAAAGAACGATCCAGGACGCTTACTGATGCTGGCACCCTTCTTCAAGCCCAACAACTTGCTGCTGCCGCTCCTGTCAGCCGTTGTGAGTGATGCAGCACTGGGGCCATGTGGAGATGCCCGTTGCTGCTGGCCTGCTGTCGCGATGTTGTGCACGGTGTCCTGCAGGTTCATCACTGCTTTCATCACTTCCTTCAGCACCGCTGCCTGCTGTGCCTGCTGTCTGCTGAGCTCCTGGGCAGTGTTGTAGCCTTGCTGCAGGGCCTGGGTGCGGTACAAGTCCAGGTTGCGCTCCGTCCTGCAAGCAATAGTTCAACGTGGCCAGCTTACCTTTACTGACACTGTTAGCATAAAGCAACAACAAGAGCAACCTGCAAGAACCGCTAAAGGTTATTGGATCCAGGGTGTCAGTCAGCATACAAGCAATACAGGTAACAACACAAAAGGCGATTTGCACTGCAGGTCCAGAGGGTGCCAAGTTTTCTGGCAAATCCACGGATTATCTAAACCATTCAGGATTGACTCATCTGCCACTCACTTGTGTGCTGATTCCTCCAGCCTTCTTTGTCCATGAAGCAACATGGTGACCTGCCTGCCACTTTCAGCTCCCCCTTCGCGGCGTTTGGCATTCAGCCCAGAGAAAAAGCCACTACTGCGGCGCGGCACAGCCTGCAAGGGAAAAATTGTCCGCGAGGATGACAGCTGCAAGTTGAGTGTCTTTGTACGTCTACAGCGCGGTTGCGGCAGTCATCAGCAACCAGCTTCTCTGCACAGTTCTGCTGCACATACACGGTATTACAGCAATAACAATACCAGCTTGCAAGGGTTGGCGCGTGCAGCAATCTTGCCTGCAGCAAACCAGGCACTGCCACTGACCTGGCCCAGGCGAGCATCCCTTGCGTCCCCACTGCTACCTCCACTACCCAGTGACCCCTGTGCTGCCCCGCCAAGACCATCTCTGCCCGACAGAGCCATGACTTCATCTTCATCCTTGCCATACACCTCAGCAATGCCTTGAACAAGGTAGGCTGTTTTGGACACAGACTGTGGTGTCAGCTGAGGGAATGGGCTGAACCACAACTGCACACTCAACAGCGACCAGCAGAGAAAGGGAGTGAGAATATGACGCTGGATTCAAGGGTATGATTGAAGGTGATCATGGGGTGGTCAGAGGATCATGGCTATGAGACTGTGGTGCTGTGACTGGACATGAGGCGTAAGATCCTGCCATACTGTGCCTTCGTCGGGCACCCCGGCTCATGCTGTCTGCAATGCCACAGGTTTATTTTCAAGCTCAGGCCATGTGCTCACCGGCACTTTTCTGGACATGTTGCTTGTGATCAGGAAGAGGTACGCCAGCTCATCCTCAGAGATGTAGCTGTCGTCAGTGAGGGGTGGTAGGCCACTGCTCGAGGCGTCTCTAAAAATCCTATGAGCACACTCATCCTCCATCTTCTGAGCCAGTTCATGCGCCTGCAGTCAGCAGCAAGGCGGGCTGTGAAGCTCAAGAGCGCTGGCTGGGCAGGCTGACAACACTCGGTTTGGCGTGCAATTGGCAGTACATATCTCCACTGATTGTTGTTCTGGGACCCTACCAAGCCGCCAGTGCCCAGACACCATCTGCCTGTTTGGGTTGAACTGTTTGGATTACCACATGCTGCAGTGTTTGCTGAAACAACAACGGGACCTGATTCCCTGTACCCTCTAGCCCCTGCTCACCTGCGGCCATGTGCACTCCTCCTTGAGCTTGTAGCTGGTGAAATCCTGATAGATGCTCATGATGCCACGGACAGGTTTGGTGCGGGCAACACACCAAGGGGCCCAATAGCGGCGCTTCCAGGCAGCCCACCAACCCTCGTCGTTCTACAGATGATCAGCAAGTTGACCATAGCGAGGTGCTGGCATGTTTGGCACGCAATGTATACAACGCTGAGCACAGAGATCTCGCTGCAGCAATAGCAGAAGTGCTGAGGCAAGGATAAGTCCTTGCAGGACAATCAGAACCTGCTCATGGTGGCCATCCCAACTGACTCAGTCACATCAGACCTTGCTGGGTGCTAGATATGCCGTTGTCAGGTGCTTGGCTACCAGATATGCACTGTGAGAGAAGGCTGTGTGGGCGGCACAGAACCCAATGAAAAACACCACCACATACCCTTGCAGGTGCAATCAGCAGGTCCTTATACATGCGTACATCGTGCTTCTCAGACACCAGTCCAACCCACAGCAGTCTCAACCTGCAACAGCGGCATGAGTAGATGCACTTGGGAAGGCCTCCCGAGCACATGGCCAGGGTGCGACTGCAATCTATAAGCAGTTGCTATCAACAAGCCCCACAAGCAGCATGTCTTGCATGTGCTTGTCAGCAGTATGTTGTTCAACAGTATGATGCAGGCCTAGCAATAAGCATTCAGGCTGTGGACCACCAACAGGACCGGTAAGACTGGTGACCGCACTCACCTGTGCCAGAAGCCTTCCCTTCTGTCTCTCGCATCTCTGAGGGTCTGCATACGAGCCATGGTATCTGAAGGCGGTGACCTATTCCTACTGCCCAGCCGTAGCATACCATGCCCTCCAGGCGGGCTGCGACTGCTGAACATGGCAGCCCTGTTGGGAGACTGAGGTGCAGAAGATACTCGACCAGCTGTAAGCCCACGTTCCACATCCATGGGCAAAACACCGATGACGCTCTGTGTTGTGTACAGGTCTCCATCTCCATTGGCATTGTAATGAAAGTGGTTTGCGTCATCTTGGTCAACTTGAGGTGCGGCATCAATGGCAAACACAGAAACAGGATCTGCTGAGTCGGGGTCTCCCAAAGCTGCACCCCCTGGCGGTCCTGGGTGACCATTAGTGCCAGAACCCCCTGATGCGTGAGTCTGGTGCGAGACAGTCCTGGCCTGGGAGGGTGTCAGCTGCCGTCTGCCAGTGAACAGGCGGTGCATGTCGCCGCAGAACGTCTTGGCTCGGTACACAATGTATATGAAGAGGAATGCCAGTCGCATGAGCACCAGCATCAGAAAGGACGTCTCTGCTGCACCAAGCTTTGCTTTTGCTTCTTCATAGGCTTCAGCAACAATGGCCTACAAAGCAGCACAGGTCAATATTGATGGTAGAATACTCAGGTCACAAACACTGGGCATGCGCTCTGTGCACGCTGAAGGTGTTACAGCTGCGAATGAACATGCAGTGTATCTGCAAGGGGTGCTGTGCGAGCCTGGCAATGTCAGCATACCCCTTGGCAGCAGATTGTCACCCTGCAAACCCCAGCATCACCATGGCAATCCGCAGAATCCCTACTGGCGGCGGCAGACCATTCCATCACAGCCTTGGAGATCCTGCTACCAGAAATAACATGCGTTGAGCTGGGCCTTTGTGGGAAGGCAACTCACCAGGATGATATTCTGGGTGTACACCACCAGCAGAATGACAGCTAACCAGAAAAGCAGTGTTACAGCTGACACAGCAGCACCAACACCCAGGGCCTGTGCCTGGAAGTCCTCGTAGTTCAGGAAGCCTGCAGATGCACTAACATAGCAATCTCATCCTTCATGCTGAGATCATATGATACTGTTCAAACCAGCATCACTGTTACCATGCCTTGCCATTGTACCAGGCTTCATGCTACATGCAGAGAAACATATCTATGACAAGGTGAGGTGTGGATTCTGTCACAGGTGACCTACGCTAGACAGCTGCAACACGATGAAGCACAATTGTGATATAATTTTTGCAGTTGAAGTGCTGGAGCAATGATCCTGCACTCACCAAATGTGAGCCGAGTCATGACAGCCAGTCCATCAGCAAACCTGAGGAACTGGTAGTTGCCTCCTGTCAGTTGGAAGAATGCGAAGATCGCTGAGCCCAGCAGCACCAGAATGAACAGCAGGAAGACGGCAAAGTCCATGAACTCACGGCCAGCTATGATGAAGACCTGCAGCACAGGTGGCCAACCTTGTGTCATGGTATGACTGATAATTCAGGGAAGCTCTTGTCAAGCAGGTGGCAAGCTATATACTGTGCTGGCTGTCAAGGACAACCTGCAACACTATTGCAGTACAGTGTGTCATCGACACCGACATGTCAACTGCATACCCCATAAGGGGCAGGTGATGTCAAACAGCAGCAAAGGACAACCTGGCCAGCCAAATCATCACATGCAGGCTGGGTGCCCCAAAGAGGGTCAACAGCATGTTCAGACAGAGCAGCAATAATGCAACCGCAATACGCAGTGAGTCCCTTCAACAGCAGGGAGCTGATCTCTTGGCAGGATTGGCAGTGCATGCCACAACATACCTGGTAGAAGGCCTTGAGGCCAACATGCACCCTCATGTACCGAGCAACTCTCACAAAGATTAGAAAGTCCACCACGATCCCCATGTACAGCCAGGCCCCATAGGCATTGGCCCATTGTGTCAGGTATTCCAACTCCCAGTGAGCGTTGACGCCATTGGGCAGCGTCACCACATCCCACTCCCCAAACTTCCAATTCTCCCTCCTGGCGTAGAGGTTGATGCACAGGACGGCGTAGTAGATCATCCAGGAGACCAACAGCAGAGTGCTGCAGGACGAATACACCAGGGCGTGTACACTCAACAGCAGGATGGGTCAGGGTGGGAGATAAAGCTGTGCAACACATGAGACAATAACTCCATGAGCAGAGTTACAGACCAGTGCTCCTGTGGTGCTGCTGGCCCTTGAAAAGGAGCAACCACTGTAAGAGCTGAATTGCAGCAGAGAGTGCGAGGTAGCCACGATGCTACACCATAATACATATAGAGGTGGTGATGCCCACCTGACGATCTCATAGTCATTCCAGTAATGAGTAAAGAAGGGCTTCCATGAGTGGAATTGGATACAGCAGATGCGGAATTGCCACACCTGCGGCAGGCAAACAAACCCTTATCGCTAGCGCTTTGCCTCCACCCGCAAGACAGACATTTCCGGGCAGGCAGTTACAGCATGCAGCAAGGATTGATGACAGGCAACTGCTGATGAGTGGATGTGATGTTCTGCCTGCAGCATGGCATGGCTAATCACTGCCAGAACAACCCAGCAGACAGAGTACAGCACTTTACCTGGAAGTAGAGCACCACTGCTACACAGAGCAGCAACAGACACTCAAAGCCAATGCGCACTCTGTCTGTGCTGTAGGTGTAAAAGCTTGTGCGGACGGGTACTGTTGTGGAAATCTGCGGAAGGGCAGCAAGGTGTCCCATGTCAAAACAGGATGTGGGCGATTGGCATAAATCAGAAGAGCTGCAGAAAAATACTTGCTAGATCAAGAGCAACTTGTTTGCTGCTTGCAGCTGTGAGAAGCCACTGCATTGGTAGCAACCTGAGCAAGCACTGACGGAGAGCCGTCAGCAACCAACCAAAAAAGGATCCAATGCCAATGCCAAGCACCAACTGCCCTGTTACCTGCCACATAACCCTGTCAGGTGTCCCAGAAACCTCCGCAGATCTTTGGAACAGCAGACTGAACAGTGCCCTGTCCCTGTGTGGACTGTACTCGTCTGAATCTGTAGCTGTGTTGCTGTCACCCAGAGTGTTTGCAGCCAGGACATCAATCACAATGCTGTAGGCATACTTTGACAAGTAACCCTTCAAGTCCAGGATGTCACTGCTGCTGCCTGTAGTCAACAAAAGCGAGCTGTGAGCATCTGCACTTTGCATAAGCCTTTTGTGCGGAACCATAATGAGCCTGCTGTATGCTGTCCAGAAGGGCTGGTAGCTGCTACATGTGGCCTTCAAAAGAGAGCACACACCATGGCAGCAACAGTCACAAAACCAGAAATCACAGCACTAACAAACACCAAAGTTTCAACCCTGATTGGTTTACTGAAGTGCTGCAACCGCCATTCACCCACCTGTTGGGTCCCGCACAAATTTGCGGTTGCCACGCTGGATGGCAGGACCTGTCATGTTTTTGTCCTTTGTGTTATTACCATTCGGGCACATGCTATTATCACTGAACCAGTTGTTGAAGGGAACATTCTGTGAACCATTGCAAGGATTTGGATTTACGCTGCAGTCGCTTGCAAGCCAGTCACAGTTGTTGATGTTCAGGTTTGTCTGGCGCGTGATGTTGTACATGCGGCCAATGTAATCATCACGAGTGGCGCTTCGATTGTAGTATCTGCAGGTCGGAATTGCAAGTGAGGCACATTGAAGCCTGAACCCAGTATGACCAGATGAACCAGCCAGGCCGGGTGTGCAACCCTGATATGGGATTCTCTACACCAAGATACAATAGACTTGTTGGGCAATGACTTTCCATACCCAACCGCATTGCACCCCCTGCGCAAAACGTGTCATCATATTCATTAGCAGATGACGCGGATGACGATGAGCGCACTTACTTGGGTGCCACAACTGTGTACGCCCACCAGCTCTCATTTGCATTCCTGGTGCCTGCAGATGCCCTGTTTTTGAGCTGAAACACATTCACCCATCCGGCCCACTCCAGCAGGTTGGCATAGCCTGGGATGTTGAAGTACTTCTCAGGGTAATCCTTGCGGTGATACGCAGGGTACGTATTGCGAGGGTGGCTGAGGGCGTAAGGTCCAAAGGGTTCAGCACCTTGCACCATGGGCAGGTACAGCGGGTCCCGCTGGTAGCAGCTCAGATGGGGGCTGAAACTGGGGTCACAGTTACGGTCAAGGTTGACCAGGACACGGGCATACTGCACATCACCATAGTCTTGCGCGCGCATGACATTGTCTGGTAAATCTACATAAAGCAGAAAAAAGGGCTAAGTCTACTCATAACTGGCAGACAAAAGCACATTCTAAGATGCGCAGTACAGAGGGAGCACTGACAAGGCGTACTGCACCCCAGAATGCAAGTCAGCACTGTCTGGCAGCAGATATAGGTAGTGCAACAAGGATCTTCAGCTGCTGATCTGGCTGCCTGATCAAGTCTGGCACAAAGATTAATGTGAGCAGATGAACTGCATCATCTCCGTCATCATGCGCCAGTCAGCTGTCGCGCCGTTGTAGCAGGCCCACACATGATGAAGCTAACCAATCCACCAGGCCCAAGCTTAGCTTACCAATGTAATCTGCGCGCTGAAGCCAGAACTCCAGCCATCCAATGCTGTACTCAACGGCATCATTCATGGTCTCCACGCCCTGCATGCTCTGCGACTGCCAGTCTGGGTTGCCATAGCTCTGAAAGCTCTGCTGCACAGAGGCCTTGAAGATTGCTGTGTAGCTGCCCCAGTGCCAGTAGAGCACCAGAGATACAGCCATGGCAGTGATGCAGAACATGGCCAACTCGTTGAGACCGTGGTACTCATACGAGTCCCGGAGCACCTGGGCGGATGGCACCATAAGCAGGCATGATGTCTCTCTTGCAGCAACCAAAGCAAAAATACAACTTGACAACTGGTTTGCAGGTGCAGTGCCAGGGCTTGTTGCAAGGCAGTAATGCCAAGCCGCCTGCATCTCATGACTGCTGCATAACAACATTGATCTCCACTGTTGCTGAAGAGCGCTCAAGCGACTGAGTGAGTAGAGGCGTAGGGATGGAACAGCATGTCCTGCAGAGTCCTTGGGTGTCCTGCCAATGTCATCACTCCAATTACCTGCCTCAGAGGAATGAGCTTTTTCTTTCTGCCTGATTGGGATCTGGACACTGGTGGTGGAGTTCCTATGCCACCATCAACGTTGCTTATTGTTGCTGCTGCTTGCCTCTGTGCAACCCCCATACTGGCCTGTGCCTCATCTTGGATGGTTGTGGCTACCTCGTCCAGTCGGTCATCAGCTGCTTGCATGGGAGGATTGGGCGGCATTAATGATGAGGTTGGGCCATGGCCAGCCAGCAGTGCAGTTGTTGAGCTTGTACGGTCTGCGGGCGACTGCAGGGCAACAGATGCCGCAGAGGCTGCTGCTGCCATTGCTCCTGCAGCTGAGTTGTGTGTCGCCCCGTGTCCTGCATCCGAGGGGTCATCTGAGATACATGATCGGAAAGAGGCTGCAAATGGGGTTTGCAGGGGATGATCTCCTGATGCCGACGCGGCGATGCGATCAGCGGTGCCAGAGCTCATCCTGCACAACAACACTGAAGATTCAAGCGATTCTAGACTCGCTTGCAGCTAGTCAGGCATGCAGACCCAATTAGCAGATTGACACCAGTGTAAGGGTGGCAGCTGCTTGATGATTCCAAATAAGATTGCACAATGTTTGATTTGCTGAGCTGCGTACCATACGCAAGGCATAAACACCACATTCATGAGTATGTGACTACACAAGCAGCAGTCCCCCCTGCAAACACGTCTGCTGAGCTGGCGGTGTACCAGCAGGAGCAGACTGTGACAATATAGCAAATAAAATGATGTGGAGCATCGCTACATCCATCGAGGGCACAGCACTCACTTAGCACTGTTCCGAGGCACCCAGCGAAGTCATTGTTGTCGAGGGCGTCGCAACAGGTGCTTATAAATTCTGGACCCGTATTATAAGCTGCTGTGATTCCGCAACGCCTCTGCGGCAAGCACAACGCGATCGCAGCGCGAACTTCCCTAAGGAAAGCCTCTGGAACGCCACAGCTACCGAGCAGCGCCAACAAGAGCCTTGACCGTGTCGAACGACTCAAGATCACAAAGTGCACTGCCTCGCGGGGGTTTCGGCCGTTTCACAGCGAGCACTGAAGAGTTCGCAGACACAAGTCCCACAGCACCTGCACTGCTCTGTAGCTTGTGAAATTGCGCAAGGTGCTTGATGCACTTAATGCTACAGATCGCCCTCAACTTGCGGTCGTGTAGTGCGTTGTGCTGGTGACAAATGTGCGAGCCAGCAGAACCCCCAGAAGTCCAGAAGTCCACTGCTGGAACAGCTCACTGGAGTAGCGGTTTTCATGACGCGTATTAACCTGTGTTGATTGTGCTTTGCCAGATCAATCCATCCAGTGTTGCACAACAGCATGTGCTAGCGTGACCGCTTTGTTTTCTGATTGGAAAAGTGTCTTGCAGCCGGTTTCAAGCAGCAAATTGACACACAAAATGGATTTGGCGTTTTCACGTCTACGGACGGTGTTGTTGCATAGATTCAGTTGACTTGCTGTCAGTATGGTCATACTGTAAATTCATGGTGGCTTCTGTTTATGGAGGCTTCGTGTTGAAGCCACCCGGAGAGGTCATTCATGGCATTTTAATAATGTCTGAAAACAACCTGGCATGAAGCACTGCTCGGCTGGCTACTCCAGCACTGCAAGGCTTGTGGTGGAGTAGCCAGGGATACATCAACCAGCCATGTTTCAAGATGCAAGTTACACGAGTGTAACCCGCCTGTTTGCGAGCCAAGAACAGGCTCATTGGGCATTGCACAGTATTTGATCACAGTAGGTATACACAAATAACAAGCTCATTTGAGCCAGCTGTTGAACCGGCGGCCGGGACTGGTAGATGGCGGGTACCGTACCCATATCGCCCCGGGCGATGATCGCCTCACCTACACTCGATCACTAGGCTGTAGTTTCAGCTGACCACCACACTGGCAACTTTCGACTGCAAGCTGTCCAGTGCCACTTCAAGGTACTGCCATACAGGTTAAAGTTTCTTTATGCCTTTCTCTGCATAGTGGCACTGCTTTGCATTTGCAGCCTGCAAGGACCAGGCTTGCCAAGACTGCCAATGCCACCGTGGCACACAGTAAAAGAATTTGAGCCATGCAGCAAGTTGAGATGCTATGCCAAATACGCTGACACAGTGGCATGCTTAGGGAGCCTGCCACAAACGCTTGATGGCCCTTTCTGCAAGCTGTACAGTGTAAAAAGACATATTACATCACCCTCGACACATATGGTGGCATGCATGCCGCAAGCAGCAACGCAATGCAATACATGTCAGTGCATTTGCCATTGCATCTCAACTTGTTGCATGGCTCAATTTGTTTTACATGCAGCTCTCTGAGAGACGTCGTCCTACAGCAGTGGACATGTCTGCTGTACAGCACCATCACAGCATCTATATGTTGGCTAACATGCCACAACTTGTGCATCGGACGCACTGTTGAACATGCAGGCAATCTTTAGAATATTTAGCCAGTGCAAACCGGACAATTCCAGACCAGCAGCGTGCAGGGACAGCAGATATCAGCCAGCAGGCAGGCAGGCAGCTGCTGCAGCAATGCATCCATATGGGTACTCCAATCGCACCAGTGCTGAGCTGAAATCCACAACATGTGCAGCGTTATCATCCCATATGATTCCTATCCTTTCACCAATGAGAGGGTTGAGAAAAATCCCCAACTGCCTGCTCTCATTCCTTGAAACACTCGTGTCAGCATCTACCTGTGTGGCTGGCCCTTAAGCACAGCGCTGTGTTTGCCTTAATGAAGAAACAAGAGAACCAATTTGTGAACAATGGCACGGCACAGTGAACCACAGCAGTGAACCCAATCGCTGGCAAGCATGTGCTGCCGACAAGCACTGCTCAGCACACAGCAGCAGGAAACACAGCACCAGATGACAAAAGACTGTGTTGCTGCGCAGTGTGCCACAAGTGGTGGGCAGAGCTTAGATCAAATCAAGTCTGCTCGACTGCAAACTCAAGGGCTAGCCCACAGCACAGCCTCGTCACGTTCAAACATTCAACACCAGACTGTATCACCCCAGTAAGGGCCAGACACTGATGTAGCAGGCTCAAGCATTGAGCCTGTCGCGGCAACAAAACTACCTACCTGTGGAGCGCAGCAGTGCAGAGTGCAGCAGTGCAAAAAAAGCCACAGCCATGGCTGCCAGGCGCAGCCTGCCTCCTCAAGAGGCCGCCAGCCCACCAGCCCTGTTGCACCCCAGGGCTGGTGGGCTGGCGGCAGTAGGCACCTCAAGTGCCATTGGCCTGTGCCATGCAGGCCCAATCCCGTAAATCCAATCAACCAGCATCAGCCACTCCGCAGTGGCTGCAGTGCTTCACACAACAGATCCTGGGGCATATAACAGTGCAGAGGATAGTACTATGCAAAACAGCTCTGATGTAAGTTGAGCACCAACTTGCCACCTTGATGACGACAGCCTCGTTGAAACTGCAGTCCTGTAGACAGCAGCGCCTGGCAGTACCAACAACGTGCACTAAAGTGCAAGGGGAAGGCTGCAGCCATCCAACAGCTATCCCATCAGATATCCTGCGGAATCCTAACCACTGCACATTAGCTGTCCAACCTGTGCTTGAGAGTAGTACTACTGCTTGACTGGGTAGGTGACAAGCCAAGTCTACCAGGAACGGCTCCGACGGTACGAATGAAATAAAATTAACACATAGAAGTTGACCCATATGCGTTGCTCAGCCCTGAAACATCAATGAGGTACACCAACAGATGAAATAATTAACTGACACCCTGCACTCTTGTCCTACATGAACCATAAGACCCTGTTATAAAGCACTAGCACAGTGTCACGACTAACACTTGAACACAATAGCAAGTCACTTCAGCAAAGTGCTATGTGCTGAATGCAAGCGATCACAAGAACCATCCTTTGTGTGTGATATCCGCTCTGCCACCGAACAACCTCCATCCGATGCAGCACAACAGCCAACACTCATAAGACAAATATCACTCAACCTCAACGCCAACAATGCATGCACCAATAGACAGCAGCACGCAGTCATGATGTGCTGAGTGGTTGCTGCGACAAGGGCCTTTGCACAATGTCAGCAATTGGGTCATCCCGGCACAAACCACAGGAATCCGCTTTTGGTAGCAGACAACAGCCTGCAGAGCTGTTGGTTGCTGTCAGTAATTCATCAGAAGCATTGCACCAAGTTTGTCGACATGCCAAATTATGCTAATGAAGAAAGTCACAAGCCTTTCCAATTCACCAGAGACCCGTCAGCAGCCTCTGCTGAATGCAAATGGAGACCAACAAGCTCTCCACCCTTGCATGAGATTGTGTTGGATGTTGTCAATGGTTAAGAGCAACCAAGATATGGACAGTTATCTGGTCCACAGGGAAAGTGCTGAGTATCAAATCCACCAGTGAAACTGCCATCTGAGACAGTCAGACTCACCTCATATACCTTCCATCTCTTTGTATAACAAATCTTTGTCCTTGATGGTATACACACTGTCATCTGACACACGTGGTGACACTGGGCAATTAATGATGAAATACGCGGCATCAGGCAGAGTCATGATGCTGGCCTCCACATCAAAACAAAAAAGTGACAAGGATCAAGTGCACCCAGATGCTGCGCGACATGCATTGCCATGTGCAGCCCTGATGGCAACCATGTGCATGCGCCCAGACCTGTAGCCACCAATGGGCAATGCAAGCCTCAGACACAAGAACACGCCACACCACACCGCATCCCACTATTTTCCGCACAAGATCCCAAAATTGAGATTGGCTGAGGCCTGGCCTGCAGCTGCATCCATGGGCAAGGCCTTTGCTGTACTGCTGAAGTCAGTCACTGACTGCGGCAGGAGCCCATCACATTTGACACCAGAGAACTTGAGCTTGTACGTGTACAGCCATGATGGAACACAGACTGAGCTGCCAACAGGTGGAGGATTGACCTCATCTGTTTTGACAACACTGGCTCCCCTTATCTGATGTTGGTCTGTGAGTACAGCGCAGCGGCCAAGCATCCTGCGGCCTGTTGACGTGTTGGGATCATAGACTGTAACCTTGGCTGGATTTGGGTATTGCTGGTCAGCTGTGCTGTATACCAAAGGCACCAACATGCCTGGGACCAGTGGTAGCCCATGGGCATTGAAGCGACAGGTGACAGTGCCCTGGGTAGCAGTGGCACCACAGGTGGCTTCGACCTTTGACTTGGGGCAGCCTGCTCCAGTAGGACATAGTGGGATCACGAACACCTGCGAGAACAGCCACATATGCGACTTGATGAGGCAACGCCCATGTTGGTTTCTGATGACCAGACACGCAACCTTCAATAGCACAAGGTGTGGTACGTTGACAAGGGCCCAGGAAAAATCCATGGCCTGTGCCAGCAAGTGAGGGGTGCTTGATGGCAAACACTTGCTATGTCGTCAGTGTTGTGAGAATATCAGAGTGCCACCTGAGTGACCTGCAGCATGCTGTGGTTCTGCCAGCGTGCCCGGCCCTGCCAAGTAACCAGCTTGATAGCGCGGCATATATTATCAATGCATGCTTGGAACAGCACACCTGATTTTTGGTAGGTAGTGGTAGTGGCCCGTCTGCTGGTACCTCCACCACCCCATTCATTGAGATGGTCAGGTCGCCACTGAACTTTCTTGAATACAGCACACTGACAGACACTGTGTTGTCCCTGCCAGGCGCGTAGGCCAAGGCGTCTTCAGAAACAGCTGGCGTGGATGTCTTCTTGACGCTCCACTTGATCATCCTGGTCTTGAAGGTGTTGAGCTTTGTGACAGCGGCTGTGCCAGGAGCTGCTGCGTTGTCAGGGCATCCAGTGACTCTGACGTCAACTGATGCTGACGCTGTGACTGGGGTGAAGTTCGTACCATTTCTGACCAGTTGAGCTATTGAAACAACCTGCAGAAACAGACAGCGGCAAAAAATAGAATGCTTGATGACCACACGACGGATTAGATTCCTAGACGGTACTGGGCAAGCTCTGCCCACCCAGTTCCAAAGACAGACGGTGGTATGGGTGCTGCACACAGGCTGCTGCAAAGTCTGCAAGTACTAGCCTGTGCCATGTGGATAAGCAGGTGTATTCACAACTGTGCATAGAGGGTTGGTATTATATGCCCACAAAATCCTATCCTTTGCACCTACCTGCCATGTACCACATGCCGCATTGGGGGTCTTGCCTACTGGCAACACAAACTGCTTGGTGCCAGAGCTGCAGACCTCCTCTTCAGCCAGCTGACCACCAGCAATGACTGAACCTCCATCAAACAAGGAGCTTGCACCCAATCCAGACACAAGGGTGGCACATGCTGGCTGATCTTCCTGTGCCAAAAATGTCTGGACCCTCTGAGGAGGGCTGTCTACTGTTTGAGCAGACTCCACCAACGTCGCAGTAGCAACTATTTCACCATTTGTCCTTGCAGTGATGATGTATGAGCACTTCTGCTGGCCTTTTGCTGATACCTTCAGCGGAGAAGTGGAGCTGATGTTACTGGGGCAAGCCACGTTGACCTGAGATGCCACAGGACGCCCTGGCGACATGCTGTCAATAAGCTCCACGATTAGGCTGCTGATGCTTATGGGATTGTTCCCGCCATTCGTGATGGTGAGGTCACCAGAATACTGGGTCATCTGCAATAGGACAGCACACTCAGTTGAGTGCACACATAAAAACACCACAGCAAGCAAGGGCCTGACAGCCTAGCATGCACACGCACCACCTGCGCTTGGCCAGGAGACATGCTTGAGCCTGCAGGTGCAGACATCATCACAAAAGATGCCGCAGCAATGATACAGACGCATCAATGTCAAAATCCTCTGCAATATATGGTGTTCTACATCTGCCAGGCAGCTGTGGCTTTCATGGCAACTGCTCAAAAGTTGGGCATAGATGCCCTTCTGCAGGACCAAGCTGTTCTGTGTGTTGCACTGGCCGCACCTTCTCCGCTTTCTTGCTGTAGACAATCCTGAACTTCAACCCACCGACCAACTCCTCGTCCCGTCCTTTATTGACAGGACCATCAGCCACCATTCTCAATGTGAAATCTGTATCGTTGACTACGGCTGTGGCCACCTGGCCCAGGGTAACACTGACACCGCTCGTGTCCGCTGACTCAGTTGTCACCCGGGCACCACTGCTGGAACTGCTGGTGTCCTGAAAGTCAGGGCATCCAGTGACTGTGATGTTGGAAGTGACTGCAGTCTGCTTGACTGGTCCGCTGTTGGCATTATCGGGTGTGACAACTGCTGTGGCAATCACCTGGAAGCAGCAGGAGTGATGGGGCGAGCCAGAGGAGGTCAAGCAACAGCCAGCAGAGCACATTTAGCATACAGACTGCTGATTCAGCAGATGAGAGAGAAGTAGCACTTGGACCTGAGGCATACCTCACAACCGCATGACGTGAACTAACTTGGGTGACGGGCCATGAAATTGTGGCATGCTCGGGATGTGGGTGTTGCCCGGAATGCAGGCAAGCAGAATCACAGGCAGCTTGGCCTGTATGACCGCTGTCAATGCATCTACATGGCACATGCAGTCATAAGCTCTGATGACAAGCATGAAGCACTTACCGGCTGTGAGCCACATGTCAGTGGTGCAGCTGGCTTGAACTCAACATCAAACTGGAACTGTGTTGTTCCACAAATTCTTACGCCTTGACCATCAACTGAGAGTACTGGGGAACCCACGTCATTGAGTTTAGCAAGGTTCATGCCAGCATTGGCGGCAAATGTCATGTTGACAAATGCACAGGCCCCGCTCGCCCCACTGGCATCAGCACCTGAGAAGTTTATCTGTGCCTGCTGATCCGCTGATATCTTAACAGCAGTGTCTGTTTGAACTACCTCTGCATCCAGCAGGCCAGGTGTATCCCCCCTGCCATACTGCAGACGGACCGTGCATGTCATCGTGGCACCTGGATCCATCTGCGCAGGGAGGGCTGTAGGGCAGTTTGCAGCAACTCTCGCACCATCAAGAACAGCATTGACAGCCGACACACCAGTCGCCCTGCTGTTGGTGTTGGTAACTGTGATCTCCCCTGTTACAATATATGCTACAGGCGCTGCATCATCCAAGTTTCCTCGACTTGCACTGATGGTGTAGGTTGCTTTGCCAGAGTCACCCAGAGCGATTGATTGGCTGGCTGGGTTTGCTGCGCCCTGGATATCCCAACCAAAGGCGCCTGTAACAGAGGTTCCTGTAACCCTGATTGTGGCGCGTAACCCAGTGTTGCTGAAGAGTTGTGAATTTGGCTGCTGGGGTGGGGAGGTCACTGGAACTGTTGGGAGAGAGGGTGTGGGTGTGGGGCAGTTGCTTGGGACTGCTGTAATAGTGAATGATGATGATTGGCCTCCCCCAGTAGTGCCCACTGCTGTGGCACCTGAGTTCTGCAGAGAGATCTGAGACGTGCAGGTGGACTGCAGAGGGCACACATAGCAGCACAAGCGACAGTGCAGCACTTGTCACGTGACTACATCTGAATTCTGCAGAAGCTTCTGCATGGCAGGTTTTGCGTCCCCAAGGATTAAGAGAAGCCAGTGCTGCACATGATTGCAGACTTGTGCTCAAAGCTCAGCCATTAACAGTGCGCAGATGACTATGTGGGTTATGTGCCTCACCGTCACGGGATTCCCACAGTCTCCTGGTTGGTCCCCAGCACCGACCCAACCGCCTGACAGCGCAACTGAGAATGTTTGATCAGGCACTGTGGTACTGGTGTCCGCACCACAGATCTGGGTGCCTGATGGCCCACCGGCAACGGTTGGCTGCCAACGAGCATTGCCTGTTGCTGGTGAGCAGGTCACACTCAATGTTGCACAATCATTTATCCTGGTCCAGACCACTGGTGAAGCAAAGTTTAAGGTGAGCTGATTGACCTCTGTTGTTTTGCCCCAGAAGGTAGTCGCAACAATTCTGCAGGGCTGTGTGAAGTCCACTCCCCATGTCCCTGGAATGTTGAGGTTGTTGATTGGGCAGTTGAGCGTCTGTGATGCAGGGATGACAAACCCTGTGCCACCCGTGCCAGCCACACCAATGCCATTGACACCAATATTGTTGAATGAGCCACATGGTAGGGTGATTGTGGGACCCCACAAACACATCAACTGCAGGTTGTTGATAAACATGGGACCCTTCACTGGGTTTGTGAGCTGCAGACTCATGGAGAGGGTGAACTGTGCACTGGCAACTGTTCGCGTGAAAGAGCATTTTGCTGGCACAGTGCCTCCCCCACCCCATGGCACTGTGATAGAGGACACGCCGACCGGTTGGCAATTTTGAGTCCAAGCAAATGTCAACCCTGTTTGAGTGCGGATGGCAGATGGCTGTATACCAACCGGCTGGTCACAGCCTTGCACCTGAATGGTGTTTGATGTGGCTTTTGTGGAGCTGAAATCATCTGCCGTCAGCTGCACTGACACGCCCACCTGCGCTCACAAAACAACAAAGCAGGTGTAAGCTTCACACACAATTAAGAGTTCGAAGTCCAATCCTGATTGTGCAGATGATTGGCTTTGCAAATAGCTTGTTTGAACCTGCTAAAGGCGCGTAAGAGCGACTGCCAGCAACTCAGCTGTTTTACATGTTCAAACACAATATGTTTGTGTGCTGGAACACTCCTCTCAGTGCCTTCGCTCACCGTGGCTGGAGACAGACAGAACAAAATGTTATCAACAGTCCATGTCCAAGAATAAGGGAAAGAGCCGCTCGCGCCCACAGCGTTCACGGTGGAAGTTGCTGGAGCTGTTGCTGGGATAGAGCTTCCGGATACTGTGGTTGTAGGAGCAGTATTCAGCAAGGTACCACCTGAACTAGTTTGCCATGAAGGGAATGATGGTGTCTGTGACACTGTCGCTGAGCCACGTTTGGTTGTGGTGGCTCCCCATGAGATGGGAATGACTGCTCTTGGGCATCCAGAGTTGGCGATTCCATTCCACAACGCCTGAACGGTCATGCTTGTCACACCAGGTGCAGGCACTGTGGCCTGGTTGACCGTGATAGGACCAAATGCCAAGTTTGAGCATGTTGGGTTGCAGTCGCCTCCTCCTGACACAGTGACGGGTGCTGCACTGCCCACTGTGACCACCAGGCCTGTGAGTCTCTTCACGTTGCCTGTTGGGACGCAGCTGCCGTCGATCGTGACACTGATGGTGCCCTGTAGTGTCCCCACTGAACTGTCCAATGTATAACTGGCAGTTGTCGAGTAGCTGAGCTTGATCTGCTCTCCCACGTTGACCTGCATGCACCGTAACCGCAGCCATGACATGTAAAAGGCTTCAGCACAGACTTCAGCAACGGCTTTGAGCATAGCAGAAAACAATGTACTGGCCTTGCACACTATCCCCAAGACTCCTAGCACAAGCTCTCTGAGCAGGAGTACAACACAGCACACCTGAGTGACCGCTGCTCGGCTGTGCTGAAGGAGTGTGTTACAGAGGAACCGTACTCATTCTCTGGCGCAGTTTGCAGCTTGATGCAAATGCACAGCAATCAACTTTGGTTGCAGGGGTGTGCATCAGCTGCAGCACAGCCTTAAAGCAGCCCCCTGGTTGAGCTGTTGCCAGCCATCTGGCTTCTACCAGATGACATGTTGAGCGCTGGTTTCCTGCCGCAGGTACAGTCTCATGTTGCAGGATCGCCCGCTGCAGGAGAAATAATCTGTGATCCTTCTGTGAACTTAATGTGTCACAGACCCAGCTGATGCTGTCTGTCCTGCTCCCTGCAGCATCAGGCTGCTTCCTTGCTGGCACATTTGCATTCCTGGCTATTGGCGCTCGCCGGTAGGGTCACAATTGAGCCTGTTGCAGCCGCTAACTCTGTTACGCATCCACTCACCGTCACTGCCCCACCAGTGGCACCTTGTGTCAGATCAGCCAACGTCCATGTGTATGTATTCACAACTGTGGCAGAGCTGAATGTCGCTGTTATCTGAGCCGCTGCTGGACGGGTGCACACCAATAAATACCCCACTGCATTGATGAAAGCAGCGAATAGGGTTGTTTTGATTGTATTAAGAGCAAATTGGCGATTAGAGTGGGTAAACCTGACCTGGCCCAGCAGGTGCAAGGGTGGTAAGCTATGGTATTGACCCAGATCGCAGCCCGATAATAGCATGGTGTGTTTTACTTGAACGAATGATGCAGTAGTGTGTACATCATGCGAATTTCAAGGCAGATGCTTGATTCTGATCACACCATTTGAAGGTAAAGTAGCATTTTGCTGGATGGACGGCAGACAGCTGCGTGCAATGTGCTCCTTTGTACATAGCATGCTTACAAAGATAATCCCAACCGGGTCCTCACTGCGTTCCGCATGGCAGGTACCCTCTGAGTGTTGCTGCCGCATGTGTGCAGTCTTGATTGCTAGCATTCCAGCAGAATCGACTATTAACTACCATGGGCTACATGTAAAACCAGTCATCGCAACCTCAGGCAAGGTCGATTGCGAGGTTAGCCAAGAAGGTATCGCATGGCGATGTCCGTTCGAGCGGTATCAAGCTCACCAATCACTGCTAATGAGCAAAAGCTGCGTCCCCTCGCCCGTTGCCACGAGTTTGCTCCGCCCTGGGGAGGCATAAGGATCCACTGTGCCAGGCTACAATCTGCTATAAGGCCCCTCCACTCTCAAAGATCCGACACCAGGTGATCCGCTGCGTTATATCGATCGAAGAAAAATTGTTGGTTGAGTGCTCGGAACAAATAGGTCAAAGTAGCGGGCTGCTGTACAATTTAAACCGGCAGGCGCAAGGTTCACATGTCAAGATGGGCAAACATATCATACAATAGCCGAAACCCCATCACTTGGGTCATGCGGGAATCGGCAGCACCTAGTACTGAGCGCTGGTCGCAGCCTGGGAGTTGAACAGGTGTATCTCGAGTCTTGTAACTCGTGCATTACATGGTGAAAAGCGCCGCCTTGTTTCGAGATTTTGCCAAATACCCAAACATACACAATCGATTTGAGCGCCTGGTGAACACGCAGATGCTGCATCGGTGGTACTGCCGTTGAACAGTCGGTGCAGTCTGGGATTTCTGCGCAGATTTGGGGCTGTGTCTACATTGACCGCAATTTACAGCACCAGATTAAAGAGATTGACTGCAGGCAGATCTGGTTCTCCGGACTTCAGAGCATAAATATGAAAAAAATTGCTAGATCAAAATACAAGTATGAAGGTAAGCACAGACCTCGACACCAGACTATCAGGAGGTCTGTTGGCTCAACCTGCGCACAGATCACAGTACTCCTTACACTGCTCATGAAGAATACTCAAAAAGGATCCCACCATGATCCCTGACGTATGCGTACAGCTTCACTCTTGTCGTACCAACTTCATGGTGTGTGGCCACCTGTGGCTGCGTGTGCAGCTTCATTGGCTGATTTGTATAGACATCTCATCTCTCTATACAGTGCCACCATGCTTTCAGCACATGTCGCAGTCTGCTACACTGCAGCGCCGTTTCCTGACACTCCATCTGCCAGCTACCTGATCACGACCAACTGCGTGATGGCAGAAACCAGATGCTGCTGTGCCTCATGCATGATATATCTGGGGAAAGAACCAACTCAACATCAGGACCTCTCATTCAAGCTTGTCTGGTAATATTAATCAGACAATGCTTCTTGGTGTGAGTATCTTGTGGAAGTGACGCGAAGGGGCCGCCACCCAAGCCCTTATCATGATGATGATCCATGCTTTTGCTGCTAAACCTGAGCCCCAGAGTCCTCTTACGCCACAGTATTGCCTGCAAAAGAGTGATGAAGTTGGGTCACTACCACAACTGTCGGTGGCGGTCCCACAATGAGAATGCAGCAAACGGTATCATACCAAGCGCTGTCACGACATTGTGATGCATGTCAGGTACTTGCCAGGGATGGGCCCATCACTTGCCGTCTGGAGCATCAATCTATTATGATGCCCCAAAACAGAGACATGCCAGCTTATCATAAGCGAACTCTTGCATGGGCTCATATGGCACGCATGCCCGCTGTAACCCGGTCAATCTCTTGCGTATTTCACTTGTACTTGGTGTGCCTGCACTGTGGTTTTGCAGGTCCTGCAAAACAAGTAACATAATGAAGTGTACGTTAATTTTCTCTGTCTGTGTGTCAATGCTGCCGCAGCTTGGAATAGTAACCTAAGGACGCCAGTCCGACTGGCGTACTACTAGCAGTCGCTACACTGCTCTGCCTGTGGCACTATGCTGTCCAGCCCCATGGAGCACCACCCCTACCAAAGAATGTGGCTCCTTACTTGGTCAATGACCGTATGTTCCCATATTGCATGTCAGCTCAGCTGGCATCCAGCTAACCCAAAATGTTGCATGCCATGCAACATTGAGCGTCAATCTCTTCCTTTATACTGCCAGTATGGGGGTCCCAGTCAAAGTCCCAGCCTGTGAGCAGTGCTCAGTGAGGTGGTGAGGCGACTGTTACAGCGACTGAGGAGGAGCAGCAGCAACAATAGTGTCATTGGTATGAGACTGTTGTCCTGGATGCAGCTGTCTGACAGCACTGTCAGGGCCAGATTCTGACCAGGCTGGCTTGCTCATGACCAGTTCTATGACCATAAAACTGGTCAGGTCTTGCCCCCTGACTTGTTAAGCCTCAGTGCTATCGCAGCGAAGCACGACATTGTGCTCTTAACAGCATTGATGCTTTGATCAAAGCTTCGCTGTAGCTTTTGCTGGGTGGCATATGCATCCATGGCCATCGCAGCAGTCTTGTTCCACGGGCACAATTTCCAGTCGCCTTAGTAAGGATTGCCTGTCCAATTGGGTGTAGCTATGTGAAAGAAATATAGCATGCAGCAAGTTGGAATGCTATGGCAAATGCGCTGACATGCGTTGGGGCCACCACCCTGCTGTGATGCTATGTAAAAGAAATTGAGCCATGCAGCTCTGCGTGCTAGGGCAAATGCGCTGACATGCGTTGGGGGCGCCACCCTGTGTGCCTGCCTGGGCTGTCCTGGCTGCCATATAATTGATGCAAGTAGCTGCCACCGATGCCCCACACCAAGTATTACTAGAGTTTATTTGAGCGCTTCCAGTCACCAGCTTCTCCAGCAGGGGTGTCCACCGCCCAGGGTCGCATGCACTTCCTGTCATGATCAAATACCCCTAACGCGCACTCTGCAACCCCAAGTAAGATACATTGAGCCATGCAGCAAGTTGGAATGCTATGGCCAATGTGTCCCTGGAGCGCTTGCTGTGTTTTGCTATTGACTGATACTAGTTGCCAAGTGGACATGCAGGCTGTGCACAATGCAGCATCCAACTTGCTGCATGGCTAATTTTTTTTAACAATGCAGACCCCCATTGAACAAGCACCTCTGATTGTATTAATACAGTATCAAGGATGAACCAACCCTCCAGCTGCGGCGATAGAACAGATGCTGCTGCAGCAGTTTTAGTAAAGTGGCTGCTGAAATGCAGCCAATTTCGCAGCAGCCACAGCCCGTTGATCTGCCTTTTGTAGGTCTGCAACATGCTGCCGCAGTGCAGCACTGCCTGGTGACTTGCGCACCACTGTGGAGCACATCATCAGTTACCGGCACTTGCTGTTACCCTTCTACCACTCTGCATGATAGCATACTAAGTTGCTTGTTGAGAACCTGACTACCAGTACCACTGCCCTAGCAGGGCATGGCTGGAAGCTCGGCACATGTGCAACCACTCATCAGGTGGCAGCAGCCTTTTGTGCTCTTGGGAAGCATTGCAGCTGCACCACCTGGCTCAGTACAAGCCCAGCAGGCAGCTGTGCTCGGTGGTGAACACATCGATTACATGTATGCCACATGTACACTCATTTGCAGTACTACGTGGTACGTCTGTTGAACAGGCGATGTTACATGCATGGTGCAAGTTTGAGGCTTGCTGCTTGGCAAGCATGACCTTCACAGGCAAGTTGTATATGCATATGTAAAAGCATCTGCCGTGCCCAGCTTGAAATTCATCATTCATTCCAACACCGTATGAGCAGTGTCTGCTGAAGAGACTGTGTAGAACGTGGGTGTCCGGGTGCCTGCGTCGCCCTTTGCCAGTGCCCTTTGCCAGTGACAGCTTGCATCCTTGCCCCATGGAGGCCCTCGACAACAGTTGTGATGCTGAAACCGCAGACTGGTAGCGGGCTTGTGATTCAGGAGCTAAGGTGGTAGCAGTAGTCCAGGCTGTGGTTTCAAACTAGAAGTCAGTAGTGAAGGAAGCAGTGATAGCACCAAGCTCTGACATCGTCAAGGCAAGTGTGGCCGATGGCCCACACGACACACCCAGCAGGTGATTGTGGCTGTTCACACAGCATGTTCAGTCATTTGGGGATGATCAAACAACACATATACAAAAAATAACACTATTCTTTGCACAACAAATTCAGTTGGATGACTGATGTTGATGCCTGCCTGCCATCGACCACAGTTTGGACCCAGAAACAGCAGAAACTACATTCACACACGTCACCTGCAAGATGACATCGTCTTGGTATGTATACGTCGCCCTTCGTGCACAAGCGCCACACAGATGTATCTGACGCAGTAGTAGCAATTGGCCATTTGACGAGGTCCCGCAGGTGCATTGTCACCAATAAGTGCACAATTGACATTGTGAATACCAGTTGAGTGATCGGGCAGCACAGAAGCACCAGGACGTTGACATATAACTGGCAGCATCTGTGTGTCTGAGCATGTGTTTGCTAGCTGCATTGGCTGGCTGATGGCTGCTTTTTTGCTGATACAGTGTTTAGCTGTGCCTTTTCCGTGCTTTTTTCGTGTGCCAGGCAGTCACCACGTCGCGTCCGACACCGCCATGTCATATGCCTTAGGACCTTACGCTTGGCATGGTTATATAGCAGCAGCAGCACTGTAAGCTGACTATTCTTCGGCTTCATTCTTACAACGACTCATTTTTAGACGGATCAATTAGTTTAGCGACCGATAGAAGCTTGGCTTTGGCAGGTTTATTGATTTCAACAGTAGTTACCAATTTCAAAGGCGACAGCACTTCATAAGCGATAATTTCCGTTCAAATATTTGACACGGTCCGTTCGAGATGTCAGGTGGGCCGCGTGCAGTGTTGGTGTTGCCTTCTTTCGTCTGGCGTAATGATGCTTTGAACAGTGGCTGCGCGCTACACTCGTCCGTTCTAATTGCGTCTGCCAGCGATTCATAAACTCAATGGTTGCTACTGAGCAGTAGCATGTACATTAGTGAATCAACCCCCCGACAGACAGGCTGGCAACACGACTGTGCGCTGTAGTGGCTTCATCGCAGTACAGCAGTTGTCTGCATTCTGGTCAAAGGCTTACTTGGCATCCTGCTGACACCCAAGCGGGCCTGCACGCAGGTCGGTACGCTTTCTTTCTGGTGGCTCTTTTGCTGGCACCTGTGCTCGTTGCAGCTGTCCCCAACCTGGATCTTGCAAAGTGGAATCGGGCTTACAAGTATGAGGCTCTTCACGTGCCTGCGGCGCTGTTGAAGCCCGCCTCTGCCTTGTATGATGGCGGAAGCGCTGATAACTACGTAGAGCCATTGTTTCCATTGGTTGGCTACGATGTACAGCGTCAGTGCAAAGGGCCCAGTGCAAAGATTCAAGCTACTCAGGCGAAGCCTGGCACATGCCAGTACACAGCCAACAAGGACGGCACCTACACCTACTGGGAGAAGCAGCCGGGTGACTGGTCTCGTCTAAGCAACTGCTACTGCTATGCCTTGGATGTGAGTATGCCAGTGGGAGGAAAATTGGCAGCGGAGAATGTCATGAGTTTTGTGCTTTTGCAGTGCTCCAAGGCTGTGGCACAACAGCATTCATCGTGGATCATCAGACCAACCTGTTGTGAGATTTTCTGTTCACACGTGTCATTTCTTCCTTTGTGCAGGTGTATAAGGGCGGTTGGTGCCAGCCAGGCGTGGCCAGCGGTGTGCCACTGGTGGGTTGTGGTTCCTTCGTTTTCTGCAGCAAGAGGTGCATGAGTCTTAGCAGCAACAGTATGGTGTGTGCTCCCTATCTCGTTTGTGCTACAGCAATCATTTGGGGGCAGTCTCTATTTCCTCAGTTGTGGCTCCTGTTGAATTGAGCATGTCAGTTGTTGTTGATATGATTGCTGGCCTTCTATTGCAGGAGCAGGACAGCATGACCTGCGCCCAGCTTGAGAAGGCTATCATTGCAGATGGTGGCAAAAAGATTACCAAACAGCAGGCACTGAACAGTCAGCCACCCAAGGGCCAGTATGTTGCCATGCTGCTGCGCCCACAAAGCAGCTGCAATTTTGCGCGCTGCATGCCCGACTACCATTTCCTGCGCAAGGATAGCAATGGCTTGTGGTCACAGAAGGCTGGCGAGGCACCTGCAACTAATCGGGATGCACAGGGCAATCTGATCAAGGACCCCCAGGCGGCCAAATTGCAGGGCTCATACACAGACTTCTGTGTAAGTATGCTAGCGCCTGTGCATGGGTGCGCACTTGAGAGGTTGCACCGCCAGTAAACATTTAGTGACAGGACAGCAGCAGCCGTGCCTTGGGTTTTGCTCTTTTGTCTGACACAGCAGATAGAGACTGGTTGTGCGTGTCTGAGCTGTAGCAACAGTGGTGCAGGTCTTCTTGCATCACGGCATTCTGCTCAACAGTTGTTCTTGCTGCAGGGCTACTACCATGTGGAGCCTGACAAGATGAAGATCGGCACGTAAGTAACCTTGTCTCAGTAGGACTGCAAGAAACCTGTGGCAGAGACGGCCTTGCCCTGGCATGCACTGCAGTGCAACTATTTGCCACTGTTGATCCTAACAGCCTGCTTGGTGGTTTGTATGAGACTGCATACCTAATTGGCTTGTGTTTCTTGGCTGTAGCATCCCTGTGCCCAACATGGTCAGCCGCGGCGTTGAGAAGTGGAAGGATAAGGGCTTGCAAGTGTCTGTGGAGCCCCTGGCATACAACGCAGAGGTGGACGCAGCAGACGCATCAACAGACTATGCCAAGTTGCAACAGCAGATGTTTGCACTGCAACGTGGTCGCAAGCTGCTACTGCAGTAGTTGGCAGGTGGCGGCTGCATCAACTACGTTTGCCCGTCTCTACACAGGCTAGCTAGCTCTGGGGCCAGCCAGCTTTTACCAGCTTCATCTCCTGCAGTAGGCAGTTAAATCGGACTTTTGCTGATGGCAGCAGTTGTTGGCCAGTCAGCAGCAGCTGCATTGCTGCAGCTGCACTCTGCATGCTTCTCTGCTCAGGCTGCGTCTTTGTTCCCGTCACCTCCCCAGTTGTAGGAGTAGATAGTGGTTCCTTTCAGGTGCCCTTGTACATCAGCACACAAGCATACGCTGTTTCACCTGCTAGCGGAGCGCATTGCCTCTCAGTGCCGCATCTGCATCATAGGACATGGCATACTGCATGCATGTTTGGCACATGCTGCAGCAGTTAATGCGGAAACCCTACTCTTTTAGAGTTGAACAGACAGTTTTGTCACATCTTAATCATACATTTATGGTGCCAGGCGGAGTTTGCATTGTCCGGCGTGCCTGCGCACAGTGTTATGCAATGCATGCACGCCTTCAGCCAGGGGCAAGCACATAATGTGCTGAGTGTGAGTGCAGTTACCCCCCTCCTGTGGCATGGGCTGTGTTGCGTCGTCTAGTTGCAGCAGTAGCTGCTAGTTTCTTCAGTCAACGTATTTGCTGCCTGTTGACACAAAGTTGTGTGTTTTGGTCCAATGGAGTTGTGGCTGCCTATTGTGCTGGGATCTATTCTTGTTAGGCAGAGACCTAGTGCTGTCCTGATGCGACCGGGCTGGTCAGAGTGCCCGCGCCAGAAGGATCAGTCACGCGGCTCTGCAGCGCATGATGCTTTTGTCATTGCATGTATGCTTGGCACCTGCAAGTGTGTCGGAGCATGGAGCGTGGTCAGCACCATGTGTTTGGTGTTGCCTCTTCATGGCCAACCATTTGGGGCTGTTCAAAGTCTGCGAAGATGAGACAGCCCCCCCGCCACTCCCTGCCCCACAAGCTGTTCATTGGCAGCATGTGGTGGATGCATTCTCTATTCTTCTGTCCTTCCAATCACACCAGTCCATTTTTTCCGTGGTACAGCATCACTCAGGGTATTCCTGGTGCGTAGCTGTGCTGTCACACATTACCTCATCCAATTGTCGTCCCCATCACCACTTGTTTTGCTAGCAGTGCCTTGTTCTGGTGTTCCAGGCAGCTGTTGCATGTTGGCTACTATGACTAAGCGCAAGCAACCGTCTGTGTTGTTGTGTTGCTTTGAGATGTACTGTTGTTAGGTTTTGACCAGTGCATAGTTTTATTAGTGCACTGTGCGTCAGCAGTGTTTTAGGATCTGCATGTCATGTTGATGATTATGGACATTTTTTCCAGGCGCTGAAATGGTGTCGGGGGGAATTCTGTTGTTGCGATGACGGTGCTGGTTGTGCATGGCTGTACAAAGCCAGACAAAGCAATTTTACTGCGGTGTGGATCTTTTGACAAGGTGCTGATTACATCTCTGTGAGAAGGCACTCTGCCATCAGTCGTTGCAGTAAGAGAGCAACCCAGCACGGAGTGACAGCTTTGCATAGGGCCAGCTGCAATGCGTCCTACGACATGAACTGGGAGGGGGGCCTATTTCAGCGTTGATTGTCTGTGCTGAAGTGTTTTGCATGAAGCATGTGGAAACAGAGATGTAGTACATGAGATCTGCATTAGTATCAGCAATATTGACAGCTTTGAGGGCGATGGCATTGGTAATAGGTTGTGCATGTTTTGCAAATAATGCATGCATAAGTTTGTGCCAAGAGGTCAACAATACCTCTAGAAAGACATAGCCCAGTAATGATCAGCTGAATGTGCAATGCAGGTCCCAGTAATGATCAGCTGAAGGTCCAATGCAGGTCCAACATCCGCTACAGGACAGGAAAACATGCAGTCTGGTCAGGATGTCAGCCTTGTGGCTGGCACCCTCTAGGTACCTAATGCAAGGTTGCTGCGCACTGTCGCCCATCAGTTGTTTGACTTTGAAATGCATGAATCTGGGTTTGGGGCTGGAGGAGCTGTGCTAATGCTCTGTCGTGCCACTGTTCTCTGTGAAGAAGGATGTTATGTGTTCTCCGACAAGAATGGATGTGCCAGGTGCTTTGTAACTGGTAGCATGAACACTGGCGAGGTGCCCAGGCTGGAGAAAGACCGAGCGTAGCAACATTGGAAGGAAGGAATGTTATTCTTTGCCGCAAGGCCCTTGGTGGTTCAGCCATGGCTTGTGTGGTGTGCTGTTGTGGCCACACTGGCGCACCAACTGGTGACTTGCAAGATGATCCCAGTGGCCAATCTCAGGGGGAAAGTGCTGTCATGGCAGAATAACCCATGCAGTGGCCACCTATGGGAGGTGGTAACTCGGCTAATGGCCCAACCGCATGTCAACACTCAAAATTCATGAGACACTATGCCATAGAACAAAAGACACAAGCATGTCAGAGCATTTGCCATTGCATCTAAACTTGTTGCATGGCTCAATTTCTTTTACAAGCATGGCAACAGCACACCTAGCCATTCAAATCTGCTGTTGAACAGGTGTGGCCCAGCTGGGCACAGCCTCCTAGTAGCCCATAATGGGGAAAGTTTCCCCATGGACGCGGCGTACAGAGCCGCAGCGACATGGCACAGCACCACCACCATCAGCCATTCTCCACCGAGTCAGCAAAGGCAAGACTATGAATCCAAGGACAAGTTAGCTGCAGCTTAATGCAATGACCAGGCAGCTGCGGCTTTCACAGTGACACAGCTGCCAGCTGTGCCAGGGGCAGATAAGGCAGCAGGTCTTCTCCAAACAGATGCAATAATGCACCCAAGGTTGCATTAACTTCGCTGTCTTCTTTCCAAGACCCTCCTAGCACCTCAGCTATGGACAACTGGCTATTGTCCTTGCTGTTGTGTTTTGTACCGCCCTGCAGCAACCCACAAGGACGAACATGACCTGTATCACCGCTGCTGCTGCCGCTGCCTGCGATGGCTACCCCGTTGGCTTCTGTCATCTCTACATCACTGACAGCATCAGCAGCAGCAGTGCCAGTCGCTGCAGCGCTGTTGCTGCCGTTAGCGCCATTGGCAGCAGCTGTAGAGCCTGCCACCTGCAGGTTCAATTGCACACCTTGCCCGTCCTGCTGCACTGCTAGCCTGACTGATACAGGCCGCTTGGACGCCAGCAGCGCTTTTGTGTATTCAGCATCCCAATCTGCAAGTCGCTTGCCTCGGCGTGCCAGCACCAGGCCCTTGGGGACGTTCATCTGGTCAATCAACAGGTCATACATTGCCCCTCCTACAGCTGACAGCAAGGCTGCATACACCTGCCAAGCGTCCACCTGCTGTTGCTGCTGCTGAAGATGCTGCAGTGCACTGCCTGCTGCTGCTGCTGTGGTCTTCAAGTCTGTTGCTGGCTTGCCACTGCTGCTGAATACGTCACTGCCTGTTGTGTGCATAGCTGGAAACAGACATGTGCTCATGAAGGGTTCCAAGTGAGGTATGAGCAAAGTGCGCACAACCTGAGGACCCAGAGCCTGCAAGAATGGCAGAGCAGCGACCGTCAGCAAGAGGGTTTATGCCGGCAGGTGCAATGCAAGCAACTCAATGAAGCCGCAGTGTGGTGGCTGTGCCTGGTGCTGACTGTGCAGCTACAACGGGAACAACAGCAACAGGCTCTGCTAGATACACTCCGACGATATACAAGCAAAGATGCATGGCTGTGCAAGTTGGGCAGAGGAAAGCTGCCCTCAACAGAAATGAAACTACTCTGCAGTTCATGGACGGAAGTGATTCACAGCGTCCCTCTCACCTGCAGGCCCGTCACTGCTCCATACTTGCTTGTCAGGGGTTTGCTGGCATCCAAGAAGGCCTGTGCAAGCACTTTGCACAGACGTGGACGCAGGTTGTGATGTGGTGCACTGAAATGGGCTGATATGACGGCCAGGAGTGCAGCTGCCTCACGCCGCACAGACCAATGGTCATCAAGTGGGCTGGATCCTGGAGGTCAACAGGCCAAGGCCTTAATGCAACAGATGGCAGCATCTTCCTTGGATGGCGGCGCCCTAGCATGTCAGTTCATTTGCCAGCTCATCCAATGTTGCATGGCTCTATCTCTTTTATAACAGAGCTTCCTCCAAGCTGCCACTTCTGTGATGAGTACTCTGGCCGCTGCTTGCTGAGCAACAAGTGCTCATGCATTTGCCGGTGCTGACAGCCAGGGCAACACCTTACACAGCAAAGCAGCTGCTGTGGACAAGACACCTGAGCTTCTCCTGAGAACAGTGCCTCAGAAGATGAGTCAAATCTGTTATGCCTATCCGGCGTGCCTGAAACACTCACCCATGTGTTTAGTGACGACACATGTCAGTACTGCTGGCAACAGCTGCTGCAGGTAAGGCTCCAGGTGCACTGCAGGGTTCGACAGCAGCGCCCGCACCAGCTGAAGCAGCCTGCTCAACAGCTCAAGGTTGTCCAGATACTACAGACAGGTGCAAAGCGCAGCCAGCAATAGGCGATTACCGAGACTGCACATGCAGGATGCTCTGCTGCATCCAGGGCTGTTGAGGGTTGGCCCACACAACCGCTACGGTCTCTACCATCACTGCTTCACAGTGAACACTGCCTTGCAGCTTTCCAAGCAAACATGAGCAGAAAGCACCACAGCATCATATGCTCCAAACTGCGGCCAGGCTGTTGCATTGTTGCAGGCCTTCTAGCTTGTTTATGCCTTCAGCAGGCAACAAACAAACCAACAAACAAACATGCCGCTTACCTCCGCCACCTTTTCAGCAATGAATGCACACAGGTATGGTGCCAGGGGGTGCAGACCAGGGTCTGATGCAACACTGGCTAGAGCTGCTCGCAGCAGCACCGCATGTTTGTCTTCTGCTTTCAGCTCCCTACCGGCACCACTCGGTGCACCTCCAGCAGCAGCAGCTGCAGCAGCAGCCGTGTCGGAGTAACTACCACCCCCTGCTGCAAGCTTATTGCTGGCTGCAGCTGGTTGTGCCAGCAGTAATCCCACCAGCTTATCCCCATACACCTGCAGCTCTCTGCTGAGTGTGTGTCGTACTGGCAACTGTAGCTGGAATGCTGCCGCTGTTCCTGCAGCTGCTCTGGAGTTGAGCAGGGCCGCTTGACCCAGTCGCTGACCATTAGCA
Source organism: Coelastrella sp. MACC-549 (assembly GCA_018290735.1). Taxonomy (NCBI): domain Eukaryota; kingdom Viridiplantae; phylum Chlorophyta; class Chlorophyceae; order Sphaeropleales; family Scenedesmaceae; genus Coelastrella; species Coelastrella sp. MACC-549. The sequence goes on from JABEVS010000002.1 coordinate 93,522, forward strand.
GCTGCTGCAGCTGCACCTGCTGCTGCAGGAATGGCAGATGCCATAGGCATTGCACCAGAGTGCACCTCAAGGCCTGTGTGCAGACAGGAGCAGAAGCAGCAGCTTGATTGAGATTCTAACACGATGGAGATTAACAGGGACTGCAATCACGTACTTATACCACCACTTATTGAGGCAACCAACACTTGGCCTAAGCCTCATGCAAGAACAAGAGTCCTGCAACTGATCTGTTACCAATGCATGACGCAGGCAATGCTGACCTGGCAAACCTGCAGCTGCTGCGAGAGCATCTTGTCCTGGAGGCTTCTGTAGAACAGCAGCAGACTTCTTCTGCCGCTTGGCTGGTGGCTGTTCTACGGGTGTGTTCTCTGGCAGCTCCGGCTGCACCCCGTTGATTGCTAACCAGTGAACAGCCACACCAGCCTCCCTGGGAAGCTTGGGCAGAGGAGTCTCAATCAGCTGCATACAACAGGCCCAGCAAACAGAGTGTGCGTCTAAGTAGGTGACAAGAAGACATACAAAGGCTTGCAAGACTTGGAGCAAGCAGCTGGTGTGGCTGCAACTGCTAGGGCAGCAAGAGCAGCTCAGAGATGGCAAGTGTGCTGCTGCTTTACCAGGGGGCCAGCCTATGGTTGTTAATGCGTGTTCACACCTCATGGTAATTGAGCTCTGGGTCCTGGACATAGAACACATCTGGGTGTGTGGCAACGCGAAGGAACTTTGCAGGATCTCGGCTTATGAAGCCAAACAACGGCTGCAGGCAGACAGGGTAGAAGCAACAGAAGCAGCTCTAGCCGCAGCTTGCGACAAGAGAAGCTTCCTTTCCTTTGCTCAGATGTCTGGGATTCCAGTCAGCACCAAGCCTAGTTATACCACTGCCGCTTTCTGCATTTGCTGCAAACTCTGGGCACACACTATTGGGCGTGTGCATAAGAACTCGTTCCTGTTGATGCTAGTGGCAGGCAATCAACCATAGGACGCCTGGACTGTAGCGGTGTTTGCTGGAGCCATCAGCAAGTTGATTGAGCCATGCAAGAGGCTGCGGCAAGCAACTAGGCTGATCATCACATGGCCCCTTCAACTGCAGCTGTAGACACTGCTGTAGCAGTGCTGCCCTGCACAATTTGATGCAGTTATAGAAGGCCCACCTCAACATTGCGCAGCCTTAATGCATCATTGATGTCCTCTGTTGTGAGCTTGGTGCGCTTTGCATGCTTTGTGAACTTGAGTGCTTCCTGTGTTAGCAGCCAACATCCAAAGCACGCTCAGCTTGTAGCCATAAGCTGCTCGGCAGTGTGAACGTAGGAGAACGCTGAAGCACCTGCACAACTTCTCTGAGGCGGTACTCCACATCAGGTGCCAGTGTCTTGGCAGCATCATCAGCAAGCTTGGGAACATCTACACTGTGAGCTATTGCTTTGATAGTGTTGGGATGAATAATACTCATTCGTGAAGGCCCTTCAAGACACTTGTAAGCTCGCACCACTCGGCACAGTAGTGGATCATGCTGTTGTGATGCGTAGTCGACTGTTAGGCAGGTATGCAACTAGCGTGACATGGGCGTATGCAGCAGCTAAGTCTCTGGCTACCGAAGTACTGCAGGTTTGATAGGTGTTATCTTGATGTGTCGACACTGGCAAGACTTCACGTATGGAGGCTGTGCAACTTGACTGCAGCCAACTTAATGCAAGCAATGTGTTTATGAGCGCCTGACGTCGTGTGAGCAGTGCGTTTTCAACGGATTCATCGTCGCAAAAGCATAGTAGCTCAGCTGCAATGTTCCATAGACCATAAAACTATTGTTAAGTTGCTTTGTACATGGTGTAGCGTGCCGCTTCAGGGCCAACCTTAGCAGGGCCACCAGCGATCTGCAGCTGCCTGGGCAGGATGCAGAGGGCGCCCCAAGCCGCACAGCTGCTGCGTTCTATATTTGCATGCTGCTCAGGGCACATATGCGGCTGCAGCCCTCAGCAATTCAGGAGGCTGCCCAGTTTGCTGTCACACCTGCAGCAGCAGGGCAAAAGCAGTATGCGACAGCTGTGCATCACCAGCACAGCGCATCGGCAGCAGCTGCTGGCACCAGGTACGCCGTGGGGAGGCTATCCCAAAGTACTAGAAGCATGACCCCACAAAACCCAGCATAATGTCCCATCGACTCCATATGATTGCCTGGGTGCATCACTCTGCTGGTACTGTTGTGCTGCAGGCATTAAGCACTGTCAGCAACAGCAGCAACAGCGACTACCTGTGTCGATTTACCTTCAGCTCCCACAATATCAGCAACTAGCACAGCCTTGGCCTGCCAGTCTCCTGTGGCGGCGGGGTATGGCCACCCGCACTGAGCAGCAGCAAGCAGCAAACCCAGGTACGCTGGCAGTGCAGCATATGGCGGTGCAGACAACCCTTTGGTCACTGCATTAAGTACGCGCTTGCTCACGCCATGTGGGTTGTTGCTTGTCATGGTGCAGAAGCCTTTCACGGCTTGCATATCGCTTGGCCACCTCTGTTTTGTGAAAGCTCTTCATCAGCCGGTGGTAATTATTTGGAACACATGTCGTGGACAAGGATAAATGCACTTCAGTAAGCTCTCCACTAGAGTGCAGTCTGTGGAGAGTGAGTAGTTGCCTGCTGCTAACACTGTTGACATTGTTGCTTCATGGCAGGACTGAAGTTCTGGAAGCCTACCACTCCTGGTCAGCGGTTTCGGGTGACAGTTAGACGTATAGGAATATGGAAAGGTAGACCTTTGCGCAGCCTAACGCAGGTGAGATGCTGCACCACGTATCCTGCATCATCCTGCTGGGGTCTTGCCGAAGCTCGTGCCGTGGCAGAGGGGAAACAAATGTAGTGCTTGCCTGAAACACCACTGCTCTGCTATCTGTTGTCTCATAAGTTCCATGCTGCTGCACCTGCTGGCGATCACTTTGCCTGCACGCAGCTGCATTGCACCTGTCAAGAGCATTTGCTGGGTGAGTTACCAACGTGGCTTTACCCGCAGCACACACGTGCATAGCACTTGAATTGTGTTGAACTTGTTGCTCATGCTGACTGCCAAGCGGTGTGCTGCAAACGCTAGGGGACCACACGCATTGGCGGTCGCAACGCGTATGGCCGCATCACTGTACGACACAGAGGCGGAGGTCCCAAGCGGCGACTGAGGCTGGTGGACTTCAAGCGGAAAGTGACAGCACAGGTCAGATCGCCAGCTTTGACACACGCTTGGTGGTGTGTGTACCAGTAGTGCAATTGGTAGTGGAAATGATCTCGGTGCTCTCTGTGTTCTCTTACAGCATATGTAGGCTTGTCAGGGTAGGTAGACTTAACAGCACAGGTATGTTCTTAGGCACAAGTCCAAGTTTGCATGCTTGGAGCTGCACAAGTACTCACAGCCTGTTATCCTCTGCAGCGGCCTGCAGCAAGCGCGATAGCATGCATGGCAGCTACTTGCTGATGCTGATGCTTACCCTTCAAGTCACATGATGTTACACTGGAGCACCCACTCATACCAGCTTGCTGCTGTGGGTATTGCACAAATATGCCTGCTGCTGCTGTTGCACACACACGCACACATACAGGGTGTGGTGGAGCGACTGGAGTATGATCCCAACAGGTCTGGATACATCGCCTTGGTGAGGTACCCTCCAGGTGAGAGAAGCAGCAGCCAATGTGGCAGTTGCATACCTGACCCTGCCTCGCTGCACTTCAACAGCAGACACTGTGCTGTGACATCGACCAGCTGTACTAGACTATCAGTGGGAGTACATGCCGGTTCTGCTCCAGCCAGTGTTGATGCAAAGACAGCAGGAGCTGTGGGGTTTGTCTGATCCGGCATGCCCAAAGAGTGTGCGCTTTGTGCCCGGTGCCATGTCATCAGACCTTCTCCCCCTGAAAGAAATATGGATCGCACACAATCCCCACACAATGATAATATGCAAATTGAGTTCTGCTACAAGTCTGGGATGGCCATCTGCATAACTCATCATCTCAACTCATCATTGTTGCTCTTGTTCTTTGGCCCCCTGATTGGTTTTAAAGGAAGAGCTCCAGGCAACAACAAGGCACTGCTGAGCATGTTGGTTTTTGCTTGCATGTTTGTTCAATAAGTCAGAGCAAAGAATCAGGATAGTGCTCTGCTTCCTGGGCTTACTGTTGTGCCAAGGCAAATGTTGCATAATCATTGTCAGCTGCAACGTCAACTGATGCTCTGCACAATGCGTGTGGCATGACTTCAAATCTAGCCATGGTGGTGGACTGAACATGACCCCAATGAAAGAAATTCAAATCACACACAAGTTGTCATATCAACCATGATGATCTCCTGACGGAGTTCTGCAAGTTTGAGGGGTCCGGTCTATTCTGGCATCTGCATGAGGCTTCTCAGATTGACACATCAACCCTGGTTGAAGAGGTCAACTGTTGAGTTTGTTTCTGGCTTGGCTGCGGTGTTGTCCAACAAATCTTACTTTGCTTGTATTCTCACATACACTCATCCTCAGACTTTGTATTGTGGGGTTATAATTCGCAGCTGCAGGCAGTGGCACCCAGCAACCTAAGTACAGTTACGTGCTCGCTCCTCAGGACCTAAGCCCTGGCGACACCATCACCTCAGGTTGGGCGGACAGTCCAGATATTGCAGTTTGAGAACCACATAGCACAAATTCCTGTTTATGTCCAGGTGCATATGCAGCAGCCTGCAGTGCCTATCACTCCATCAGTCCCTACATTTGCAGCTTAGCACCAGTCCTTTGGCGGTGCAAGTGTGACTTTCGATTGCAGATAGCAAGTATGGGACGAACAAATAATATCTGATAGCAAGCCAATGCAGTAGCCCTCCTCTCCTGCACCCAGGTTCTGGCGTCCCCATCAAGCCGGGTAACACACTGCCACTGAAGGACATCCCGGTGGGCATGCCCATCAACAGTATTGAGCTCACACCCAACCAGGGAGGAGTGCTGTGCAGGTGTGCTGAGGGGTGTGGAGCTGAAGCAGTACATCTCAATGGCACTATGTGATCTGAAGGGCCTGGCTTCAGGGCTCAATAAACTCCCCAAACTGCCCTGCCTTGCTTCCAGTATATTGACATTATTCGCTGTATATATAGTGGCTGGATGCCATGGTTTATGCCTGACGTTTGTTATTTGCTGCTCGGTGGTGAAATGCGCAGGGCTGCTGGTTGTATGGCAACCATTGTCAACAAGCAGGTGGAGTACGCAATTGTGAGGCTGCCCTCAGGTAGGAAGGCAGCTCAATCAGCTGCAGGTCAAATCATTCTAGCACCAGTGAGCTGGTGTAGCGGATGTGGCAGACTGCTGCAATTGCTTTTTTGTTTCTTCAGTGACCACAGCAAGGCAAAAGCGTTTTGGTGGTCTGCAGTGTTACCCAGATTCCACTTATTATGGCAGCGCACGCTGCGAAGTTGTGCTGCCAAGCACAGCATTTGTTGCCCAGCAGCTACATTGGTGTGTGAGGTACATAGCTGTAGGAGGTACTGCGTCTTGTGCTCACACAGACAGCACAGATGCTACTGCAAATATGGATAAATAGGTGCATTCTTGTGGACTGTTGTGTGTGCAGGTGAGCAGCGGTTGATTGACCTCAGGTGCCGTGCCACCATTGGTGCAGTGAGCAACCCTCAGAACAGGAACAGGGTGCTGGGCAAGGCAGGAGCAAGCAGACACCTCGGCATCAGACCAACGGTAAGATGCCCAACATGATGCGAGGTATTCTTGCAGTGCTGATACAAGCGCCGGGCCTTGGACTTCACTTTGCAGGTTCTAAGGAAGACTATGTTTTTATGTCAGACCCTCTTCAACGGGATGAAGCTGTGAGGTCTTCTCAACAATCTGCATCGCACTACCTGCAGGATGCCATTGGCACTGGTGGCAACTTGTAGCATGCCAACAGCGTTGTTGTAGAACTTTGCGTGCGCGGTGTGCTGATTGCTGGCGTGCTGTTTGTGCTGTTTTCCCAGGTTCGTGGTGTGGCCATGAACCCCGTAGATCACCCTCATGGTGGAGGTACAGCAGGAGGACGGCCCAGCTGTTCACCTTGGGGTCTGCTGGCAAAGGGCAAGAAGACCCGGGACAAGAAAAAGGCAAGCAGCAAATACATACTGTCACGACGCAGCAAACGCAAGAGCAAATAAACCCTAGAGCACGCGTGGTGGTGGTGAAGACGGTGGAGGGAGACGACAATGTGTGGCAGCCGCTTGCCAAATGGCTGGTCAGTGACCTCCTGCTTAGTGACTGCTGTATTGTGTGTGTGAACCAGCTTGCTTTGTCACTTTGCTCGTGCTTGTGCATTCACTGTTTGATGCAACGTCGTAGGTGTTAACACCTACCTTGTATGCATGGTTTCACAGTTTTTATGGCAGAAACCCCGAGGCCGCCCTTGTTGTCCATGGTGAACCATTGTACCAAACACACATGTGCACAATCGCATATTTAAGACTGAGCTGCGGCTGCCGACCACAGTATTTCACCAAGTTGCAGTGGCGCTGTCACCTTGCAGTACTTTACTTTGTAGAGCCCGAGCTGCTGCTACTGAACACAGATGTCGCGTCATGCCTTGGTTGTGTGACGCGCTGGAAGGATCCGGCTGCGCATTTTCGGAGCATTTCGAAGCAAGTTGATCTTGCAGTTGCCGTTTTGAATTCTCACGATCAAAGGGAGCGTCGGACAGTAAGAGAAAGAGTTATAGGCTGCATTTCGTATAGAATACAGGTTTGATTCTCAAGATCTACATGAGGAGAGCTGACGGAAGCAGAGGGGGCTGTAAAATGCATTGTGTGTCTTAGAATGTCGGGAGTTTGAGAAGCGGCCATCAGATGTGACACAAAGAAATTTGTTTGGTTCCGTGTCAGATTGCAAAGGCCCTGCGTGGAACAGGTCAGATGGCACTTGTTGCCGAAAGTGTTCGGTATTGTGCATTGAGTGGCAGTACAAGGCTCACGGCTGCACCAAGGACACCATCAGACATTCTCTGTCAAGTTGACAGGCAGCTACCGCGTGCTAAGCAGCTTTGCCGGTCGGCGGGAGGTTGCAGCAGAGGACCTGCTGCTAAGGCCAGCGACGACAACTCGACGGCGCACAGCACCAACGTGCAAGCGCGGAATCAAGATTGCGGGCGCAGTGCTGCAGCTATGGCAACTCCTTCGCCACCAGCACAGCATTTCCCTGTATCCAGCAGGCCTAGATCATCTGCCGCTGATGGTGTGGATCTCAGGCAGCACCTGCTGCGGAAGCCACAGCATCATGCCAGTGATCAGCTGGAGGAGACGAAACCCTGCAGCCAGCAACCGTCTACCCCGCAATATACTTGCACTCAGAGGCCGTTACAGCAGCGTGTAGACATGCTGCCATTGCCTCAGGCCGCAACATGGGCGCCCTCTAGGCAGCAGCAGCAGCAGCACCACCACACCATGATGCCACACCCATTCTGCACCCTCGACCACAGGCTACTGACACACCGCATCAAGCGGTGCCTTGGATGGCATGATGCAGCAGTACTGTTTGCTCAACAGTCTCAGTGCATGAACCACATAAACTTCGCTGCACTGATCACCCATCTAGCACAGCTCCGATCCAATGCTGGAAGCAGACCAGTCAACTGGATGTCCTTCGTGGCCCAGATCATGACAGCATCAGCGCAGCACCTGAACCTCTGCAGCCCCAGACAGCTGTCCAACATGGCGTGGGGGCTGGCAACCCTGGGTTATAGTGACTGGGTAAACCCTGATGGCACATGGGCTGCACAGTGGCAGCAGCAGCTGCAGCAGCAGCTTCACACAGCTAGCTGCAGGGACATCTCCAACGCCCTGTGGGCAGCAGCTACCACTATCAGCAGTATTGCAAAAGACAACAGCAGCAGCAGCAGTTGTAGCAGCAGTGGGTGGCCCTATGGCAGCAGACGCCAGCCCCTGGTGGTTCAGCAGCAGCAGCATGTGCTCAGCAATCCAAGACTGCAGCAGGAGTTGCTGTCGGCTCTACACAGGGAGCTTCCTAACAGCACACCCCAGGTATGTGTTGGCGTTGCAGTTATGCACTGCCCTGGGTCAGCAGTTTGGCTGATGCAGCTTGTACCCAGCAGCACACACACACAAGTCCTGCATGCACCAGATCTGATGCGTCATCTTTCACCATGCAGCTGCTCAGTACATCACAACTCTCATGGGGTTATCCCATTGTCAGCCGTGTCACTCCTGTGAGAATGTTGATGTACCTGTGAAACTGAAGGTGAGCGTTATGGTGGCATCTGCTGCGCTATTTGCAGGACGTGTCTAATTCCTTGTGGGCGCTCGCAACCCTGAACCTCAACCCCACACCCGAACTGCAGCAGTACCTGCTCATCAGGGTTCAGGCACACTCATCACATCTTAAACCCCAGGAGGTGGCTCAAACCCTCTGGGCCCTAGCACAGCTCAGGGTTCAACCGCCTGCCGAGTGGTTGAGGGAGTTACTGCTCAAGCAAGTCAGTGCCACTGCGGGTGACAAAACTGGACCGCCAGGACATGGGCCACATGTTATGCGTTCAGGACAATTGAATGTGGCACAGGACTTGGCACCTGGCTATCAGGTGCCTGAGGTTGATGGTGGCTCAGCATCACCACACAAGCAGCTTGTTGAGAGATCAGGGCAGCGGGCCACTGCAGACTCATCTATGGTGGATAACCACCGTCACCAGCAACAGCAGCAGGCCAGCAGATCGCTTGATGTCATGGGCGGCAGCAGAGCACAAGTTGCAGTACGGCGGTCCAGGTCAGCCCAGCCTGGAGCAGGTGGCTATCCACAGCAGCAGCAGCAGCAGCAGCAGAAGGCAGGGGTGCTTGGCGAAAGCAATGTGCAGAACCTAGTGATATGTCTGGTGGCTTGTGCTCAGTTGAAGCAGGCGCCGCCAGAGAAGTGGTTGAATCAAACCTTGGTGCAGCTTGAAGTGCTGCTGCTGCAGGATAGCAGCAGCAGGAGGAGCAGTACCACCTATGCTAGCAGCCATCCTGCTCAAGACCTTGCCAATATCATCTGGGCACTTGGCAGCCTAGGCATTAAACCCCACACTGCTTGGACGGACAACTACCTTCGGGCCAGCAGCAGAGTCCTGCATGTTGCACGACCACAAGAGCTGTGCAACATGATCTGGGGTTTAGCCAGATTAAGCCTGAGTCCAACCCCTGGCTGGCTCCAGTGCTTTGATGCTGCCTCAGGAGCATGTATGTGGGGTTTCACAGCACAGGGTTTAGGTGACGTGTTGGCGGCTCAGCATCGCCTGCGTCTGCAGCCCTCTGGGGCCTGGAGGGAGGAGTGGATGCAAGGGTTGCAGGCGTGTTGGGGTTCAGCTGATGCCGCAGCAGTCTGCAAAACCCTGTGGGCGGCAGCAAAATTTGACCTACCACTTGCCAGGCACTGGCTGCATCAAGCACTGCTGCAAGCACATGGAGAGCTTCAGCGCGCATTGCTGAATAAGGAGATCACATATGAAGATTTGGTGCGACTTGTTTGGGCCGTTGGTAGATTGCGCAGAGGTGCATTACATCAGTCTGTGTCTGACATGCTTGGGTTGCATTGCAGCCGTGCTGCTGCCAATATGAGCTGGCAGCAGCTGAAGAGTGCGGCTCAGGGCCTGAGAAAGTTAAAACCTCTGCCTCGCCATCAGTTGCTGTGTTATTTCTGCGAGTTGACAGAGTCTAGGATGAGGTACATGCCAGCAGAGCAGGCTGAGGATCTCAGGAGGTGTGTTCAGCTGCTGAAGGATGCTGCACAGCGGCAGCAGCTCCTGCAGCAGCAGCAGCAGCAGCAGCAGCAAGCACAGCAGCAGACTCAGCAGGCATTTCACTGGCAACAAGAGCAGCGCTTGTCGCTACAACAGAAACAGCAGCACCAGCACCAACGACAGCAAGCACGGACGTTGGTGGGGGTCAGCAGCAGAGCCGCATCTTGAGGAAGTTACGTATGTTGGTCAGCATCAGGTTGCCAGCCTTCAGTGATTTGTAGTGTTGAGAAGTGTTTACTCAACTGGGAAGAGTGCAATTGCTTTGCTATACTGTGCTATGGGTTGTGCTGTTCTTGTGCCTGCGGTATGCCTGCTTCAAACTACCCTGATTTGACAACCCCAGCATCTTCTCTTGTGTTACAAAGCTGATATTGGGTCTCCCTACTATGACATCTTGCTCCTGATATTATTGCTGGCCTGTTCAGGTTGTGCATTCTTTTGCCCTTGAGCAAACATCACAGATTGCCCAGCATTGGTATTGGTCTTGGAAGCACCAGAAGAATTTGCACGGTGATTCTGCTGTCATGCTGTATGATCCTGCAGCTGATTCATCTTATGCCAGTCACAAATGGCTGGTGTCGACACTGGATTAGGGTTGTTGTAACTGCCGCAGCACACCATGATGGTGTTCATGCTGTGCAAGGCAATACTTCCGCAGCTTGTTAGGTGCCTGTAGCGTGTACATTTCAACGATACGCACAAACGGCATAAATGGCAGCCGATGAGCGCCTCAGTGTGTGCTTTTGCTGACAGGTGCCATCATGGCACTGCCATGCGCCCACCAGAAAGATTCTGCCGAGTCAGCACACCAAGGTGGCTTGCCCACTGAGCATGGACAAACACTGAGCATGGACAAGCTTATACAGGCAGCATCATCAGCCCTGTTGCATGGATCGGGCGATCAACTGCAGCGATTTCTTTCAAGTGTGTTACGTCGATTCGCCTCAATTGGTGGGGAAGAAGCTGCCTGCGGACGAAGGCGTTGTCATTAATGTTCAACAGGCCCTGGGTTGCAAATACATTGCACTTGTCTGATTGACCGGCGCCTGAGACAGCAATCAACCAACAGCATGGCGAGGTTAGCACTGTTGGGCCTGCTGCTGTGCCTACTGCTGGGCCAGGGTCTATGTAGAGGTGATAATCCACTCACTGCTCCCGCATTGAATGGTTTCTCGAAAGGCTACTGAGTGGTGTTGCTTGCCTCGCAGTTCCGGACACCTTTGCTGTGCACAATGGGGCCTCAAACGACGCATGTGGCATGTGCAAAGTGGGAGTGAGAGTACTTGGTGATCTCATGTGCGATCCAGCTGTTGAGGACACCGTGGTAAGGGCCCCATCTTTCGTCTTCCCACAGACTGTACTTGGCCATGCCTGAATCACGCCTCTCGTCCGTTGATCTGCAATCTCCACAACTTGTTTAAAGTGTTGCGCAATCATTGCAGGCCACCTGGCTGGTTGACAACATTTGCTCTCAGCTGTCCAAGGACCAGAAGCAGCAGGTGGGATTTTAGGGGCACATCTCCATGTCTAGATGCATTGAAATCAAACCAGGCTCCCTTACTCTGATTCAAACCTGTCAACCTTCGCCTGCACTCGCAACACAGCTGTTGTCAAAGGCAGCAGAGAGGAACGGTCTAGTACGCCATTGCAGGCAAAGCTTGCTGTAATTGCATGACAACCTTCCCCCATGCTGTGATCAGATGGAGCACTGCATGCTTGTAGGAGAGTTCGACGGTTTTGTTCCTTATACCTATATTTTGCTGGTCTGTTGCAGTGTGTTGAGCTGGTTGTGGGCCTGACTCCTGCCCTGGTGGAGTGGCTCAGAGTGAATGCAAGCCCTGACGTTCTCTGCTCAGAGGCGGGGGTATGTGGCACTGCAGCATCACAGCAACTAGCAAAGGTGTGTGCCTGCAAGTTCAGCAGTCATTACCATGAAGGTGTTGGGTGCAAAGGCACCTGCTGTCAGCTGCAGTTTCAGCAGTCTCAGCTGACGGGAGAATATGCCACAGCTGAACAAGCACATGCATGTACTGCTGCCAGCAGGTTTCTTATGCAGTTGTCACTGTTGATGATGTTCTGTGCCAAGACAATGCGAACTGGCTGCTTCAGGCTCATTAACTAGGCCAGCTATGACCAGCATATGCACCACTGTCTTGATCAAAACCTGCAGGTTCCAGCATTTACAATGGTCATGGTGCTTGATGCAACTTCTTCCCTTATCACAGGCATACATATAGGTGCATTCAGTGACCGATTGCAACTACTTGTCCGCTTCATTTTTTGCAACGGTCAGGCAACACCCACCGTCCACGTCGTCAAGCCCAATGACATGACATGCCCTCTGTGCATGTATGTGGTCAGTCAGCTCAAGAGCCAGATCAATAATCCAGTCACACAGGAGCAGATTGAGCAGTACAGCCTGCTGGCATGTGCTCAGCTGCCTGAAGGGATGATGAGAGACACCTGCACAACATTTGTGCAGCAATATGGTGAGTGAATGCTGATGTAGTTTGTTCAAGTGGGCGTGAGCGCCTGCTTGCATTGAGCAAGCATGCGCTCTCCCGCACAGCTTTGCTGATTGGTGTATGGGAAGTGTGCAGCAATGTTGCAAGGAAAGTAGCCGTCCTCAATGAGGATGTTGCTATTCACCTGCAGGAATAGGCCGCCTCAGGTCCTTATCAAGACAGCAGACCATTGTACATCAGCTGCATCTCCTGTGTCGCCTGACAAAGAAAACCTCTTGTATACATTCTTGGTTGCTGCAGAGATGACCTTTGTGAAGTACATTGGCACCATGGAGCCGTCTGAGGTTTGCATGATGGTTGGTACCTGCCTAGACCAGGCTGTGGCTCGTGTTGGTCCTGCTGCGCCCCTCAGAGCACGTGCTGTGGTGGCGGCCAATCAACTGGTCACATTGATGCAGACAGCCCCCAGCAATGACCACTGCGAGACCTGCAAGGTAGGAGTGCTATTTGGAAAATGCAATGGCCAGCGAACATGTTTCTCGACAGCACTTGAGGCAACATGTCCAAGCTATGTGAATGGCACGGCTTTTTCCCAGTTGCCTTGCACAGTGCTGCACACAATGGCACTGCGGAGCTGGTCGTGCTGAGGCCATAGCAGTGAAAGCAGCAATGCCAGTATGTGTTTCAACGTACTCCCACCCAGACTTGCTTGCACAGGAGTTGGGAGATAATGCTGCTGGTGACCATAATGCAGGTTGTTGTGATGGAGATGCATCAGCTGGTTGCCAACCCTGAGCTGCAGACTCAACTGGTCGATTATGCCAAGCAGGCCTGTGGCCTCATCCCAAGCTTTGCTGACAGCTGTGTGGCTGATGTGGACCAGTACGCCCCAATGGTGTTTGGTATGATCCTAGCATACTTGCAGCCGGAGCAGGTGAGCATCAGTCTGAAATCACACAATGCACCAAACAGTCGGCGGTGATCAACTAGCAATGATGCGTTGTCTGATGATGATACTCGGGCTGTAGAATTGGCAATCTCCAGTGCTTTTGACTCGGTGTGCATTTTCTTCGTTGAATTGATGGTGTGGGCCACAGCAGTCTAATCTCCCTCCGCGTCAGAGCTTGCGGATGCCTTTTTCATGTTCGGTCAAAGTAGGCACTGCTCATCATGTTCACTTGCAGGTGTGTGTGCAGCTTAAGCTGTGCCCCCCACCCAGCATGATGCAGTCAATCAGCATGCAGGCATCCTTGTTAAGCAGCAAGTACAACAAATTCAGCCAGTCCAGAATCCTGACAGCCTAGGCAATCCATGCTGTCCATGGGAGCTGCAGTAACTGTGGTTGCAGGCTTGGTGGTCAGCTATGAGGTCTTTAAGCATAAACCGCCTTTGCCAGGGAACAAGCGCCTGTCAGGTGTTGCACAATGCTGTGTTGCCTGGGTGTCAACCAGTGGGGCAAGGCCTCGTGCTGGGCAACTTGTCTGACCTGTAATCATGTTGATGTGTAGCAGTGATTTGTACCATCATACTGGACTGCATGTAATATACGCGTGAGCCTCATGTTTGCGGCTGTTTGCATGCTGGCAGCAGCAACCAACTGTCAAATTTTAACACGTGAATCAACTATTGTTTTTGTACCCCAGGCATGGCAGCTGTGAAAGGACTTTTGTTCTGCATTGTAAGGCTGCAGATATTCTGCCGGATTGAATCTGGTCTGTGTTTTTTCTGTGTGTGTGCCCCCATGAGCCATTAGCTGGCTCCTTACGGGTGGAAACCTTTGAGGTAGCTTGTAGTAGTAGTCGTAGTAGTAAAGCCAGTGGCATTTTGATGAGATAAAATATGCTGCTGCCAATGGGGCTTCACTCCTGTATGTCTCAACAGTGATGTCAGGTGGTGCTGGATCTGAGATTCAGCCGGCCCTCTCGGGGTGCGAATGCTTGCGGTCAGTTTCGCCATAGTCTGCACAGTTGGCATATCAAGCAGGTATGACAAACCACCGACTGACTGCTTTGCAGCTGCAGGACCAGCACTAAATAGCCTTGCCATAAGCAATCACCCTTTTATGATGCGGGAATCTGCAGTGGCTGAAGGTGTTGAGCTCTTCAAAGCGGGACGATGTGCGCGATTTGCCCTTGCAAGCAGCCCTGACTTGTAGCTCATACGATACAGTACACAGTATGCATACTTTTACAAGACAACAGCGTCAGGGGGGTGTGCGGTATGCACCCCGTTGTCTCGTTGGGAACTATTTTGAGGACCTAGTACTGCAGAATTCGGCCTTGACAGAGTTTATGCAAAGAAAAGAGGCCGCTGAACTTAAGAACAGGCGGTGAGCTTGGTCTTGCCGTGCGATTCACATACCATTTGTCAGCAGAGCAGTACAGCAATACCCCCCAGGGGGGTCCTTTGACTGATGAGATCCCTTCATCAGCGAGAAGGCACGCGCACTTCAGGTGAAGTTAAACAATGATTGAAACTCGCAGGTATCAGGAACGGATGTCAATAGCACTGACGCCTGTGGAGATGACCAAAATCAGAGATGACCCCTGTGTCCATTTTGGTGATATCCTGCAGCTTGTACATGTGAACACTGGGTGCCTTCTGGCAGTAGATGTTGAAGACAGGGTAGGCAGCAGAGGTTCTCAACAACAAACCTCATCTGCTACGCAGGAGCTGGCTGAAAATAATGCACTAGTGGGATTGCTGTGCTTGAAAGCAGAGGCCAGCAGCAGCAAGAGACAGACACCTCTTTCACCATGCAGTGCTTTATGGAATGATCTTGTGAGCATTCAAAGAGCTATGTCTATCAAGGCAGGTCGTACATGCTGCCTAGTGGTATTTCCTTATACCTCCAAGCGCAACGTTGTGCTACCTGCAGGCCCTGGTACCTGGTGAGCAGTCATGTGCAGCGTCAGGCACACAACAGCAGATTGAGCCAGTGGCACGCAACACTTTCCTGATTACCAAGTTCGTGCCCAGTCAGCCCACTCCTCTTGAGCCCCAATGGGAGGGTGACGTGCTGAGGTATGGACAGAAGATACGTATACTGGCTAACCCAGCGGCACAGGTGGGTGTACCGCTGTCCATTGGCTGACAAGACCTGCTGCAGTGGGTTTATTTTGGACCAAAGAAAAAGGGCATTGGTTTCTGAGCTGTTTGTTGAGTGGGTCCTGAGAGCGTGTTACGCAAGCGAGCAACACTCTGAAGGGAGCCTGTTCAGCTGCCAAATGTTTATGGTAAACTGGGCAACTGCAGGCTGAGCCATTGAATGCTGTTGGTGGTGAGCAGCCGCTGGCACTGTACAGCAGGCCTCTCAGTGTTCACTGCGCAGCAAAGTTCAGCAGACACCAGCTCGTGGGCTTCACATGGAAGGTGGACAACTTTGACAGTGTATGGCAGGTGTGCAAGTGCACATGGCAGTCACAGATCACATGCAGCTGATCTTCTCAGAAACACTGAGTCAGTGGCCGGCACGTGCGTCACGGTGCTTTGAAGCACTTGGCACTCCAAAGGATGGCATGTGCCCTTTGTCTACATCACACCTGATAGTGTATTCCCTACTAACTCAGCTTGCACCTTGCAAGAATCCGTGTTACTTGGAAACCTGAAAGTTAAGAAAATCTCTGGAAGTATGCAGGAATCAAAGCCTTACTGAAATGATTTGCAATGCCATTTGACTGCCATTCATCTGGACAGGTTCAGGCAGTTGACCCTGCAGACAGGTTGGCAATCGAAGGTGCTGAAGTAGTTGCTGGCGCTCCAATCTTACTGATGCACTGCCCCACACAAGTAAGTGTACAGCAGCATTGTTTGGAAGCAGCTGGGACAATGCTGCTCTGTTTGCAGTTCAGCACACCTCCATTGACCAATACAACAGAGATGCAATGTGTCCTCCAGCAACATAACAAATGGTTTGTGCTCCTACGCTTTGACACACATGAGCATAACTTGGGAGTCCTCAATCACTTGTGCAAGGCCTTAATATCCAAGAAATCTGAACATCGGTTTTCCTCAGGCAAGGCACCTGTGGGCTGCAACATGTTGGCTGTGTCCTGTAGGTGCCCCTGAACCTTGAGGAGGGTGTGAAGCGTCCCAGTGACTTTGGCAGTGAGGTTGAGGTGTCAGCTCATGCAGTGACAACAACAGGAAAGCAGCTGGGCTTGGAGCATGCAGCAAGGGTGAGTGTCCTGCCAGCGCTGTAGCCTACAAGTTGTTGCTGTCCTACAGACGATGCATGCACTGCTAGTAAACACAACAGTGAGGTTGTCTGCTGGCAGTCGTAGCCTAGGGCTTGCACTTCATGGCTGCCATGGAAGGCTTAACTGCCTTACCTTGCAGTCACAGATGCCACAGCCCCTGGCAGGGCTGCTTAGGCATGTGCAAGAGCCCAGGGGCTGGCTGCACAAGGTTCATGCTGACAGGGCGCAGTTCCTTGCTGTGACCAGGGTGAGACCTCCCGCACTTTGCCCAAGATCAATCTCAGCAGCAACCATTGGGCTTTTGTAACTGGTAGCAGTGTAGGCGTTTTGCCCAGCAGCAGTCAAGCAGCCCTGGGAGTGCTGGATAGACTGCTGATTGGAATACAACAGCAGCTGCAGGAAAAACTAGGTATGATTGTGCAGGTACTTTGCCATACCTCACAGGGTGTGATGATTCAGCTCCGAGCTAGAGGCTCTATGTTATTCAGTGTACCTCTGCTGAACAGCACACTGAGTTTGGGACTCATTTGCTAAGGTTGCCAGACCAGACCTGGGACAAGTATCACGTCTGTCTACACTGTGGTTGCCAGCATCATTTATGTTATGGGCTGGACGTGGCGTGATTATTATGAGTGATCCTTTGATGCATTGTCCCCAATGGACCACAGGCGCCCGACATGCTTTGGAGGAGAAACTGGTGCGGCTGGCTGGCACCAATGGCTGCATCACAGCTGGAGAGCTGGTTTTAACTCTGCGGCAGGTACACGATACAGTACAACTTGAGGCTTTCCCTAGGCCAGGGCAGTAGCCCACCAATGGTGCACAGTACGCTGACTGCTGCAGCTTATGCGGCTGCCAGCTGTGCAGCAGCAACGCACCCTTGGCGGATAGATTAGAACAAGATTACTTAAGGGGGGTACTTGTTGCCTCGGCAATTGGCTCTCAACAACTGATCAGTGCATATCAGTGCATATCACCCGCACCCGCATATACCAAGTGCAGGGTGTTGATGAAGCTCGTGTGCATGCATGTACTGGTGTATACATGTGCAGCCGCCTAGCACCTGTGGAGCCTATCGTCACCAAGTTTGTATCGTAAAAGTGCTTGAGGTTCTTGAACTCCAAGAAACAGATAATTCCATTTCCTAGTTGTTCCAGACAGGCTTTCTGAATACAGAGAACATCATGGCATCCATCATGACTGTGTCAATTCCATACTTAATGCCGCAGGTTGGTGTTGAATTGGCTGAGGATGAAGGTGCAGCCATTGCAGCAGAGCTAGCAGCCACAGAGCAGATGCCGCTGGCAGGTACAGGGCACAGGACAGCAGCTGGACAATTGCACGCTCAAAGGTTTTTGCAAGCACTGGACATGGCAGCCATGGCATGGAGCACATGATATATGCTGCAACACATTGGAGCTCGAGGCTTTGCACACAGATGATGACTTCAGGCGGAGATAGTATGTTGATATGCTTGCCCGCCAATATGCCTCCAGGGAGTACTGTAGTTGATACCTGCTGTATCCTTGTTGCATCCAATGCTGCCAGCCCCCGAGAGTACAGAGGATTGTAATTGTCAAGTCGCTCGTGAGAGTGTAAGGCTGGCAACACCGGGTTGCTGGTAGCCGTGGTCATCAAACCCTGGGCCACTGAGTTTGAGGCCACTGGCTGTGTAGGCTACACACAGCAGTATACTGCTGCAAATGGTACACATGCCATACTATGGCAGGGAGATAGTATGATACTATGGCAAGCAGACCAACTTCTAGTGTAACATTGGACTTGCTGCTAGCTCGAAGGGTTTGAGCAGCTGGTCAGTGTGTGTTGCATGATGCAGAAGCTACTGCGTTTCATGAGCTATTATACTTTGATATGAGTCTCATGGTTGTGGCACCCACTGCCAGTGGTGAACAGTGCTGCAGCAACTCAAGAAGCAGTTCTGAGGCTCTCTGCATTGGCAGACTTAGCAAGCACGTGATGTATGCCATAAACATGACGATCATGCCATTACAGAGTCCTCAGGTCCTCAGGAACAGCTGCTACAAGGCGCATTGAAGAGGAGCCACACTGGCGCCATGGCTGATCAGAATCTTCAAACACAAGGCTCAGCAACCGAGTTACTGGGACCCAGTCAACCTCCCATGTGCTAGTGAGTGGGCAGCCAGCCCTGATCAACCTGTCCAAAAGCCACATCACTGGAGTCTCCAGTGCTACATGCCTTGCCGGCTGCCTGTGCAACTACTGCCTCAGCTTGCACCTGGGCTGCGCTCACCCCACCAGCAGTAGTGCCACTACTGCAGGATGCATCACCAGACGGCACAACCAGCAACTCCTTCAGCCTGTTGATATAATCCTGCTGAGCCTGCAGGTGTTCCTGAAACATTGCCCTGCAGCAGGTAGCGTGCGAAGAAAATGATTTCTGGCCAATAACCATTCTTTTTAGCAGCGGGAAGGTTCCAAGAGTCAGTGAATGAACAATGTGCAGACAGCTGTGGTGACTCAGCCACTATTGCCTACGATCATTTGTGGCATGGTAGTATGTTCAAGGTAGTCAGTGAGAATCTGACCCTTCATTGTGCTTTGCAGGAGATTAGTCAGCTGGCAATACCTAGGTCAACACATGCACACCTGGTTGCATGGGCCTTTTGCAAGACAACACAGTGCTGCCCAATGATCCCAGCTGATGATTTGAGGTGCAGGTGCTGACATGCCTGCTGGCATGATCTCTTCTGAGCATCTGTTGCATTCTTGTCCAGCATGCACTCACTTGGTGTCTTCCAGCGTCTTGGCATCCTCTTCCAGAGCTTGCTGTTCTACCACCAACTGCTGTGTCAACATCATGCGATCTTTTTCTGCTGACATCAGTTGCCGGTCAAGCTCCTGCAGGAAAGAACAACCCGGTAGACTACAAAAAATTACCCTGTTTTTGGGACCACAGAGCACACATGACCATGGCACTGCTTGTTGCAAGCATACTGCTGAACCAGACAAGCTAAAACAAGCAGTAGCCGCTCAAGGGAGCTGCTGGTTTCTACTGAGCTCACCATGGCATCCTTGAAAGCTGCATGTGCCTCTTGGTTCATTCTATAATCGCTCTCTTCAGAGGTTCGTGTGCCTGGCTCAGGATGGTGTGAGCAGAAGCAACAATGGTCACCTAGACGCCTTGCGCAAGGTGCATGCATAACAACAGAGACCCTACCCGCAGACCTGATCTGTCATTGACCGCACAGAGCAGCTGCTCATGCTCTCCTGCATATGACATCATGCAAGTTGAGGTGCCAGGTGATGCATGTCAGCAGCATATCACATGCCTGTGCAATGCACAGCACATGAGCATGCAGCTGTGACAACAATCGTTCTCATGAGAACTTTGTGCCAGGGACTCACTTTGTGCGAGTTGTCTCGTCTGCAGCTTAAGCGCCTCCACCACATTGACCTTTTGCTGGTAGTCAAATTGCAGTTCAGCCAACTTCTGTTCATAATCTGCAGCAGTGCAGCAGGTGTGCAGCAGACAAGCAGTGCAGACAGTTGCAAGGGACATCATGTCGAACATTGGTATCCCTATACAAGACGCTTTGATACTGTTCATACACAAGCTGTTGACTAGGCCACAGTGAAGCGTTGCAAGCTCATCCGACAAGCCTGCAGCTGTAGCAATGGTACTTTCGAAGCTTCAGGCAATCAGAAGCTCTTGATGAAGACCTTTCACTTGCGGCCGCCATGATTGCCCATGGGACACACCACCTGCTATATAACTGACAAGCAGTACATATAAACCTATAGCCATTTGCAGCTAAGTCCTGCAAGTACGGATGCCGGCATAAGCTCACGATGGATATGAGTCCTGATGGATTTCCAGGCATCTCGCTGAACGTTCTGCCCAGACTGTTGATTATCTTGGGAATTCATCGTGACTGAGCTATTACCATCAGCCATTGTGCGTGGTCTGCTGTTGCGAACGCTCAGCTCTGCACACCAATTGGTTGCAACGTGACACAGTACGCTTGGTGCGCGGCTCCTTCTGCTTTTCTGTTGATCAATTCAGAAGGCCTATCTTGTGTTGTCGATGTTGTATAAGTATCCTTCTGAGCGAGTTGTTAGGTCCGAAGTTTGAACTGTGTTTGTCATGTCTGTCCATGGACCGGGCCCGGGAGCTTCCATCTGTTCAGGATGATTCTATCAGGTCCATATGCGAAATTCTCAGCAGATGTGGCAAAGACTTCCACTCACGGGCTGGCTTATACATGACGCAAGATCGATGAAACTCCCTCCTGCGTATGACATTACCGTTGAGGCATGCAAGGACAATATGGTGCTCTAGACCTTCCCAAGCTTCCCATGTTGAGGCACAACTGGTGTCAACATATGGTTTAACCAGACAATGCCCGCAGGCCCAATGTGCAGTTTAGGCTGGCTGACAAGTACTACTTGTGGAACAATTGCATTGCATCGCCAAATCTAGAACTCTTGGGCAGTTGCTAGTAGCCCAAAGACTTGAATGATGCGGCTGATGATGTCACCATGCCGCTGCTTGCACTCGTCAGGGCTGAACCAATCCCGGGTGTATCTGCCATTCAGCAGCCCCCCGCTGAACTCAGGAAAGTGTTCATCAGCAGCACACGCCTTGTAGTGCTCAAGCTTGGCAGGGAGGTTGGCAGACAGATGTGCTGTCGCAGCAGACTGCAGCATAAGCAACAAGCATGATGTGGGGGGTCGCTGCAGCCAGCCCAAGCCAGCAGAGTCAATTCAAGGTGGCTCCAATGAGTCTGCAGGCAAAGTGACAGCCTGTAGCACCGCAACAGCATCGCTGCTATGTTTGCCATTGAAGCTAAGCGGACTTTTGGTGGTTGCTGCATCTTACCTCATGGCCTGATGGTTGCAGCAGCACCAGATTGCCCAGCCTGTTGTGCCAGTGGCTGCGGGTGATTTCATGCCAGTACTTTACTTCACGCATGCCCTCAGGCACACTGCCCTTGATGCTGCCGCTGCTGCTGGCATTGACCACCACAGCAGCTGTTGTGGCGTCCACACTGCTGATGGATGTCTCCTCTCTGACTGAAGAGGGCAATACCTCTATTGTTGCCTCGTTACTGCTAGCACTGCTGGTGGTTGTCCTGCCCCTGCTCCCCCTGCTACTGCTGCGGTGCTTGCTACCCCCGCTACCACTTCTGCTGCTGCCACCAGTGCTGGACCTACTACGGGTGGTCGGGCTGAAGTAGGAGTAGCTGCTGTTGTTGCTGCCAATTGCTGCAAGTTCTGCGTCTGACAGTGCTGGCAGCAACAGCTTCAGCTTCCTCCACACTGAGCCTTCTGGAGGATACGTGGGCATGATCTTCTCAACCTACATGTGAGGAAACCAACAGCCGATTGCTGTCCTAGTTAACCAGAGATTCAGCTTCAACATGACTTGATTTCACTTATGCAAATTGCAGACATCATGCACCCCACTATCAGCCTGCCTATGATGCAGATATTCATTCAGCCTCATAGCAGCAGGATGCCTCTGTCTCAATTGCGGCCATGATCAGCAAGCACGACCACAGACACAACACCAGGTTGTTAGCGGGCACAAGCACTTGGAGCTATGCAGGCAAGCTGCGATATTGCAGCAATTGCTGCACTCACCTTGACACGTCTCCAATCCATGGTCTTCCTGTTGATGCTGTCCGCCCTCAGCAGCAGGTGTACCAACAGTGACTCATCAGCTGAGGCAGCCAGCTCACGGCTATCAAGAAGAGATAGAAACTGGTCCTCTTCCGCTGCAGCAGGATAACAGCAATACAACAGACCAGCAGCAGAGACAGAGGCTTGTGTGCCGTTGTCAAGTGAGGTGTGAAACATGTTGCTGGATGCTGCTGCAACAGACAAAAACTTGTGATTTCCTGCACCTACTGCAAGGGTTCTGTACCCAGAATCATCTGGCCTCAAGTTGCCACACGTGTGCACTACATTTTGGAGCACCTGCCAGCCCTGTATGCATGCAAGGGTTGGGACATACTGGCAGGCCTGCACACTGCTGTGGGCTCACTTGGTGTCAGGGCCAAAGCCTCCAGCACTTGATCCGAGTAGAAGGGTTGCTGCAGCATTTTAGCACCCACTGCAGACCACCTGCCATCAAACAAGTACCAACAGGCAGTTGCAACTGTTCGCCGAGCAAGGACGCCTTGAGCGGAGAAGCAAAGGAGTGCATTGGCCCAGCCTCTGTCTCATCACAGCTTAACCAGCAACAGCAGCATCACAAGCCTGTGTCTGCACCCAGTGCATGTTTCTAGGGCTCAAAGCTGTGGTGGAATCTGAGGCAGCAGTGCACAAGAAGATACGTGTTCTTCACGCTCCCTAAAGCCTGTAGGGAGTCCGCATACCTTTCCTGCTTGAAGGCCTGATCTTGCTTGAGCTCACAGAACAGCTGTAACAGCTCTGCCCCTTTTAGGAAGGCTGCTCTCTTGTCATCGTCTGTTGACTGATAGAAGAATTCAAGTGCCCAGGGTTGCCAGGAGCTGTCGCTAAGCAGGTTGATGAAAAAGCAACACTCTTCTAGCTCCGCAGCTATGGCAGGAGCTGCATCACAAGCAGAATAGAAGTACATGCATGAGTCAGTGCTGCCATCATACTTAGCTTGTTGTATCAGGACGTTCCGGTGCACCCTGCTGCACAATTGACACATGATCCCGGCACATCACCATGTTTCAGTAAGGTTTGTGCTGGACAGCAGACTTTGAGATGATGACAGAATGCCATTGCAGCGGTAGCTTATTCTGGCTTCTTGGCCAGTATCACCTGTTCCCCCTTCAGCTGCTAAGTTACTCCAGTCATTGGCCCTGATCTCCAGCAGGCGCTGCCCATACTCCAGTACCATGTTCAGCACACTCTCAACATCGCCGTGATTGCTCAGATGCTCCAGCACATTCCATCTGGACCTGATCTGCCCCTGTGCCATGTTGTGCCAGCTGCTGATATCGCTACAAGAGTCGGTTGCCACTGCAGCTGTGCTGGACCTGCCACTGCCTGCTGGTGCTGCTGCTGATACGAGGTGGTTGGCAAATGAACTACCTACTGGTATGTATCCCTTTGTCCCCCTGCTGTTGCCATTGTTAATGTTGTTACTGCTACTGCTACTGTTTATACTGCCACTTGCTGCCTGTGGTTCATTGGGGGTATGTGACCATGAGGATTGGCTGTTCTGAACCTTTGATGCTGCCTGCTCTATGGTGATGTAGTGGTCAAACAACGCGTGAAATGATGGCCTGCCTAATGCTGACTCCAGGGCCGTCCAGCGGTCTGCGTAGGCTGCACGCGAATGGACAGGCAGAGCCTGCAGGTGGACAGTCACGCTGTCTGAGGCTCCTCATATCACAGTAGATATCAAGCAGATGACGGTGGTGGTGGTGGTGGTGCAAAAAACATTCAAGCCAGCAGACAGCTTGCGCATGTCATCACAGAGGCATACCTGACTGAGCAATGCCTCTCTGTACATGCGGCGTAACAGGCCAATGTGCCAAGGCAAGGCACGGCTGCTGGACACTGCTCAGGCAGCTGAGACCAGAACAGTGTGCGTGCAACTTCATTCCAAGCCCTCACTGGTGAACAGAAAGTGTGCTATGTCCTGCTGCTGCAGTCAAATCACATGCAGATGCTCTGGCCAACTACACCTGGACACTCGGCCCAAGTTCCCACCTGCAGCAGTTCTGGTTTGAGCTTGTCCACCATGGCCAGGTCAACCCCCCGCCCATTCAGCGTACTGAATATCTTGAAACTGGTGTTCTCATCGCGAGCTATCATCAGAACCACAATGCAGTTCTTGAGCACATGATGCATGAACTCCTGAAGAGTAGCATAGAAATGCCCTTTATGAGCTGAGCAGGCTTATGCCCTGCCAGTAGATAGCCTCTCAGGGGCCTACTGCTGTCAACCATACTATGCAGCTCGCCAAATGGGAGTTTCCTCTGCGCAACTAGCGGAGCATGTGCTGCA
Organism: Coelastrella sp. MACC-549; assembly: GCA_018290735.1. Taxonomy (NCBI): domain Eukaryota; kingdom Viridiplantae; phylum Chlorophyta; class Chlorophyceae; order Sphaeropleales; family Scenedesmaceae; genus Coelastrella; species Coelastrella sp. MACC-549. The sequence continues at coordinate 117,922 of JABEVS010000002.1, forward strand.
AATACAGCACTACTGCATTATCTGGCAACAACAGGTGCCTGCTAGCATTCAGCAACTTCATGCCGCTGGTGAAGTGCAATGCTAGTCGGCTTGACCCTGCTTGCCGCCAAGTCTGTCGCAATGAATCTGCACTCACAGCAAGCATCAGCATTTCAGGATGCATGTGTCATGATGTGTTGCAACCTGCACAGAAGGAACTACTGCCTGAACAGACCTGAAGGTTGAGCCCTGCATACATAGCAGATGTGAAGTAGCAGGCCAACACATCTCCAGCACAATACATCCTCCACCAAGTCTCATTGGCAAGTGGTACACTCTGTGATTTGCCCTTCTGCTGCTGCTGACTTCCAGCGCTTGGGGAGATGTTTCCAGCATCTATGCTGCTGCTGTGCCGCTGCTGGTGGTGCCGGATGCGATGTGCTGCTTCATGGTAGTCCCCTATTGCATTTGCTGGCCCATCAAGTTGAGTGCTGAGGTGATACCTCACCGGCAGATAGTCCTGCACAAAGTTGTCCTTGAAAAACTTCTGATCTGAGCTTCTCAAACGCAAACGATACCTGAAAAGCAAAGAAAGACGCAAGTTATTGGCAAAAACCCCCCCCCCCCCTCCCTGCTGCATTAGCAATCAGCACAGCACAAGAGAACAGCCAAGCTGCAGGCCCAAGTGCAAAGCTATCAGCCTTCTTGTAAAGTGTGGCCCAGGATGCTGGTTTGCAAACAAGACAGGTCTGAATGGCCAGTACCTTGAGGTTGAGCACTCACCGTGCCCTGGACTGGGGGTTCAGTGGGTCTGCTGGTATGTGCAGCATGTGCTCCACACGTTCAGCCAAGCTCTGCATGCTGGGCTGACTGCTGGCCCAAGCACGAAGATAACCCAAGAGCATGACAAGCGTTGTCAGCCGCTGCTGGCCATCAATAACCTGCAGAAGCAATGCTGGCACCAGGAGTGGGCAAAGTTCTGTGGCATCAGAGTCGTCATGTTGCTGCTGATAGGACAGCGCACTGTGCCACCAACCGTCAAACCCACATGTGGCACCTTGATCTGCTGACTGTGCACACACAAGCAGTGCCCAAAGGCAGCCAGCTGCAGAAGCTGCTTTTGAGCCAAGCCGTCGCTGCGTTGCCTCCTGCACTCATCTTGATCAAGTTCAGCGCACTACATGCTCACCCAGTATGGTTCTCCAGGTGCATCGCCTTGCCTGGTGGTGACTATAGCCCCCAGAAAGTGTTCATGACCAGATTGGTAGGCAGCCTGCAGATCTTCCAATAGCTCATGAACCTGCATGCAGCGCAGGCGATGTCAAACCATGCTGTGCCAGACTGCAGAGGTAATGCTTCTTTGGACTGCATAAGCCTCGACAAAGGGCACAACCACGACACAAGCATAGGCCTCATAATTCTCATGCAAATCACATGAACAGCACCTTCTAGAGCCTTGCACATGGCTGTTGGACCATGCCACCAGCATGCCTGGCATGATTGTCTACTTAACACTAAACTGCATGCACACCTGCTTGGCCTTCCATGCGTATGGCCGCTGGTATTCAGGGATATCAAGCTGGTATGCATTTCCATCGAAGAGTTCAAATAGCGAGACTTGCCTGGCCTCTAGGAAATCCCTGTATAGCAAATGGCTCACAAATGTCATACCACTAGTCAGCTGGTGTATCGCAGGTTGATCAGTTACAGTGCAACGGCATCAATCGCCAAGCAGTACAGCCACATACTGCATGAAAGACTTGACAGATGAGATGCCAGTCGGTTGGACCTCCTCACCGCCGTGGGGCTGCTTTGGCTGTGCTGGTAAGCTTCTGCTGGGTCATGTCCCATTGCCTGAAGGCCTGTACACTTAGACGATGGGGCCTGCTACATGTCGGCCGATATGGTACCGGTCGAGATGATACTGCAGTGGAAGACAGGCGCTGGATCGCCCCGTATTGCATCGGTGCCAGGCAGCCAAGGATTCTCAGCATACAACAGGCCAACTGCCAAGTGGGCAGAGCTGAAGTTACAGGCGAAGAACACGCGACATCTCGGCAGCAAATCTACAGTAGGTCTGCAAATTATCTTAGCTGCGCTTCATCAACCTCGATCAAGGCTAGGTATCCTGTACACATAAGACGTATCAGACTGCTGCCGCGCTCGCGAACGTCATCATGGCACATGATGCATCTATGCGAGCATGTGAGGCAGCACTTTGCACGGTTTGCAACCCCGCCACACAACGTGGACAGGCAGTTGAGCCTCGGACGTCTTTTGAAATGTCTGTCGCAATCCCAGACACATGGAGCCAGCAGAGGTATGTCACTGATTTTGATTGATTCTGGCTCAGCAGTCGATGTATGGCTGCAACACCAAAACACCACAAGGGTTACCCCTGTTTGATGGGGTGCCGGAATTACAGCAAGGTCGCTTGGTAGTAACGCGATGAAGGGCGATCTCACACTTCCAGCATCTTGGCACTTGTATCATAATGCCGCTGCGTCAGTGCTCTCGTGCTGGGCCAAAAACTGTACACAGCATGTTGATTGAGTCAAACAATGTCAGATCTGGTAGGTGAGTGCACCACAGTGAGTATAGCGTATGCCAGAGAAACCATCAATACCGTTTGACTCAGACGCAAGGCTGTATGCAGGCATATCAACACCAGCTAGCTGTGCAACGCTGCACAGCCTGTGGCACTGTGCATTGTTCGTTTGAAAAGGCAACGGCTATGCTAAGCAGATCCACCACGCCAATGATAAGCTGAAGGCAACTACAATCTGAAAGTCTATTGCATCATGTAACAGAGCAGCAGCACTGCTATACAGCACTGTTGGGCCAAGCAGCCACTGCAGCACAGATGCAGAGGCACAGCCAATGTGTGGCAGAGGCTGCAAGTTCGACACAGCCTGTGCCCAGCAGTGCTGATGGCAACCAGCTAATGATGCCAGATGTGCATCAATGCCATGGCAAGCTGCAGTGCCATGGCAAACTGCTTGTCAGGCACCTGCCTGGCCTACTGCGCTGGGGTTGCTGCCACCCTCCTTGTCCCATGTTGATGTCCTTCTGAACCTGCTTGTTGTGTTGCTGCCACTGTAGCTGCTAGGGCAGCAGCGGTGAACGCTCTTTCTGCTCGCTGCCTGTACCACTTCAGCACCCATCGCCGCACTAGTACTGTTGCGATTAATACAAAAAGAAGGCTACCAGTAGTGATCCCCATAATCAACATTCCATCTAAGCTGCTAGGGGATACAGCACCTGATGTGAAGAACCAGTTGTACACAGCTGAGCCACTGCTGCTGTCTGTGTTGTTATCTACTTGATTGCCGATATTTACGCTGATGACCATGTTGCTGCTGCTTAGCACTGACTGTTTTTCGTCCTGCCCAGGATCCATGAAAACAGCCGTGACATTCACCACTGCTGCCTGCAGGTCTGCATCATACTGGAACAAGCTAGCTGGGTGATTCTGCACTGACTGCATCCAGCTGTCCTTGAATACCTCACAGTTGCTGCCTGAGAGGTACACAAACACATCCAGACTGATCTGGTCTGGCCCTTCTGCTGCATGGTACACAGAAGCCACATAGGTTTTGACCCTGGTGGGATCTAGCTGGCCATAGTCATCCTCCAGCTGGAGTTGTTGTGCTATGGCATGGGATACCTGCAGTGCATGTGCTGTGAGTGAGCCAATTCAGCTCATGTTCCTCTTAAGGGCGACTGCATGTATAACTCCCCCTCTGCTCAGCAGTGTCAGCCAGGCTGGCGATGAACATGCCATGTCCCTGAGAGCAGCCATATGCCATCCTTGGTGGCACCAAGGACACGGAGCAGAAGACAATGCAACTTTCACTGCTCACTGCGTTGAGATACCGCAAGCAACTGCTGTTCCAGTGCTATTGGCTATTGATGAGCAATCAGCTGATGATGTCTAGTCAGACCTGACTTGAGGGTAATGGCGCATGCAAAATCGGCAGCCAAGCTGTGATCACTTGCCTTATCCTCAACTCGACCATAGTCTTGCTCCATGTCATCCCAGGTCAGATCAATTTGAAACTGGCTGTAAGCGTACTTGTACTTGCTTGTCAAGCAGCTGCTTGGCACATCGCCTCCAACTGTGGGATCTCTGCTGCTACTAGCATCTTTGGTTGTAGTCAAACCAGTTGCTGCTCCATCGTCGCTTGCAGAACTGTTACTTGCAGTGTAGCTTGTTGACTTCCTTGCTTTTCTTTCTACGTTGCTACTCAATGCATTGCCCAAGGTCCCAGTACTGTAGTTCATTGTGTTGTTGGCATTGTATAACCTGTCCAAGATGGACAGCAGCTGCAGTTTGTGTCCCATGCTGTTCATCATGCTTTTGCTCTGCTTGTGCCCTCTGAGTGCTGCCTCTGCTAGCAGCCTGCGTGGGAGAGCGTCGGTGCTTGTGCTCCTTTTTGACGACGTAGCAGTGGGCTTCACTTGATGAACTGACTGTGGTTGCTTAGCAACCTGCATTGCAGGCTGCATCAGTAGCTTGACACCACCGTTGACCCATTGCAACTGCTTTTGCTGTCTACCTCTACACACTTTTGCACCTCTGTTACAATAGTCTGAGGGTTGACTATGCTTATTCTTGGACAACTTTGGCCAAGTCAACAGCTGCTGCGTGGCTGTTGGGTCTGTCAAAGCTGATTGCCAGTGAGATTGATGCCTTGGAGCCAGACCGCCCGCTGCAAGCCTATAACGCTGGTGGGAGACTCTTATGCGGGTTTCATGGCCTATAAATGCTGGCACCGGACACGCGAACGGCGTGAACAAGTACATGAGGATCGGCGCCAATGCCCACGAGCGGGACCAGCAGTACATCCCTCGCAAGGGAGCCATGTACACACACAGACCATGTCAAAGGTATAAATAATGATTATGTCTTCTCTGAGAGCTTTTGGACGTCGACATGGCCTGCACCCCGCAGCCTGAACGATTGACTTGTATTGCTGAACCAGCTCTCTACTAATACGCTACATAGAAGATCATTATTTTGATGGATGATGATTGGTGTCCGACAGCACTCAAGGTGTGTGTTCCCCTTGCTGGCTGTCCGTGTGGCAACGCAGACAGACGCGTCCTGCTGTAGAATATCATTCAATCTCTAAAAGATTCAAGTTTGCTGACAAGAAACCCTACAAGTCCTTCTGGTGAACCTATGGCCCATTGGTGGCAGATCTTGCATTGTGGTCCGTGACTACTGGCTCCCTGATCTGTGGGAGGGTTGTGTTATGTTCGTACACGAACAGCCTGCTAATTCCCTGAACAGTCATACATGTTGGATTGCCGAAACAGGTTGTTGATCTTGATCATGTGGTGCAGAATGTGTTGCAGAATGTTCTGAAGTTGGCTGTTGAATATGTGGTATGAGGGCGGGCAGTCTGAGGCTGCTCTGCTTGAAATCAGTGTGTGCAGTGGTTGTCTCGTAACCCGTCTACGCCTTGAAGGCGTATCACTGGAATGTGGTGTGTTAGAGTGTTGGTCAGCTAGAACTACAGCCTAGTGATTGAGTGTAGGTGAGGCGATGGGGCGACATACAGTACCCGCCATCTACCAATCCCGGTTGTTGAACAACTGGCTCAAATGAGCTTGCTGTATGTGTATACCTACTGTGATCAAATACTGTGCTATGCCCAATGAGCCTGTACTTGGATCGCTAACGGGCGGGTTACACTCGTGTACTTGGATCGCTAACGGGCGGGTTACAACTTGAACTTCAAAGACCATGCTCACAGCCGCAATGGATGCAGGTGCAGTTTCCAGTAGTGCTGACACCATGGACGCAACACTGGTTGACACAGAAACCTTACACTCAAACGTGGCCCGATGTAAGTAGCAGTAGACATACAGATACACATTAATGCAGCATCCCTGTGTTTACACCATGCATGGTGGCAACACATGTGGCACCTGGCACTGCATTTGCATCATCCAGATCTAGTAGATCTGGCAGATGCCCAGCAATCAAGTAGCCCTTTGACAAGATACTTGTGCCGCATGTACCCCGAAGCATCATGCTGTTCGTGATGATCATAACGGAGGCTCAAGCCAAACTGCCACCAGTTAACTGACGTGAATACCACAATCACTTCACCTAACCCACATCAAAACCTATATACTATCATATATGGCATGAACCATTATGGCGGCATTCATAGATTCATTCATTGATCAAAGCCCGGTGACCCACCAAATTTGCATCCTCAATGCTGCTTTCCATTACCCACAACAACAGCCTGCAGCATACAACTCCCAGTCACTCATGTAACTGGCAGATACTTGTCATCTCAGAGGGCAGGCTGTTGTGACAGGGCAGACTGCTGTGGCAACCCTTAGGGCCTTATAAGGCTTAGTCAGAGATAAGGCTCAGGCTTCCTGTAAGAAGCCTTCGGCGAAAGGTAGGATCCGATGGGCCAGAACATACTGTTGTAGTGCAATCAAATACTCCTGCCGCAAAGTATGCTGTGTTTGATCCAGTAATCAGCAATAAGAGTCTTCATGTCAAGAAGCTTGAGGTCTAAAAACAGAGCCTGCCTTGCCATAATGCATTATGCCAGGGCCATATGGCTGCAGCTTCAGGAGTATTACACAGCAAGAAGGTGGGACTGCGCAAGCTTCCATCTGTGGCACCACCAATCTGCTGCAGTTAGTGCAAATACATATGCATCAACCCAAAGAGGCCGTATCGCCGGATTTGTCCAAATTGAGCTGAGCCATGCACACTTGACTGACTTAGATTGTTACTGAAAGACCTGGCCTGACCACACTCTCGACAGAAATCTATCATGTAGTCAGAGCCATAAACTTTACGCCGCAAATATAGTTAGTGCTGGCCGGCGATGGCCCTGACAGGACACACAAAGTTGTTGTGGGCAATGTTTGCTCAGCAGTTGGCAAAATCACGAAGTGAAGCATGATACTCCTGGGATAGCCGCTAGCGGCAGGTAGTTCGTTGCCGACAATTGCAGGCTTCTTCGATGCTCGTTTTCTGCTCCCCTCAGTATAAGTCTGAACGCCCTCTAGCAGTGCAGCTTCCTACCTTGACCTACCACAATCATTGGTGTTGATTGGAATCGTCCTACTTATTTGGTGCCGCCAGCAATGTCACATCAGCCACAAGCTGCGCGGCCAGCATGTTGCCTGCTTCCTGCCCTGACACTGTTACTGTCCCCACACCTGCTGACATCATCAGTGCTGCGACACCTCTTGGTGAGGGTACACTCGCCTCGGTTGCCCAAGCAGTAGCACTTGTCAGCACTGTCATGGAGGATTCTGGCTGACCTGCAGCCATCGGGGAGCCACAGTCCCTCCCAGGGTCAGCAGCCGCTGAGGAGCCGCTAGCTGAAAGCAGGGGTCTGTTGGCTAGTGGCAGAAGAGGTGACACCCTGGCTGACATCATTGCCGGTGATGCCCGGCCACTCATGATGGGTGAAGCAGATGAGCTGCCGTCAATGCTGGCATCTGCCTCGCTGCCGGGCAGGCTGATGGTGCTGCCTCCATCTGTGCTTGCTGCAGCAGCTGCCTCTGCCATCCTCATCATGGCTATCCTGGCCATCAAGCCATCCATGCCGCCACTCCTTGTGTTGGGGCCTGCATCCGGGGTACCATGCTCGTGGATCTTCACAGCAGAGCCCCAAGCTCCAGGTGAACCAGGCATAGACCTAGAGTGACTGAAGCGGAGATGTGGTGACGGCTCCCTGGTCATGCTGTCTGCCACAAGCCCAGGCTCATTGATGGCTGCCTTCGCTTCACGGGAGATACAGTTTGGAGTGCCAGACCAAGCTGTCAGTGAGATGTCTTTGGCAGCAGGTGAGTTCATCACACTGTTGTAGCCGCCTGGTGACACAGTGCCTGGCACAGCCCTTGGGGATGCTCCCGCAAAGCTTGTGCGGCTGATAGGTGAGCCGATGATAGGTGAGCCGATGATGAGCGGTGGCAAGGATGAGGCAGCTGGTGAGCGAGTGCCTGCTGGGGCCAAAGTTGAGTCTTCGTCTGATCTGGTAAGCATACCAGGAGACTTGGGTGATGCAGGGCGTGGTTGGCCTTGGCTGATAATGTTGAACAGGGGGCCACTGACAGGTGCATGCTCAATGCGCAGGCTGCTAGCAGCAGCCAGAACCTCCTCCGCAACGGGCCCTGGGGCGCTCTTAGGTGTCGTTGGAGGTGTACCATTATCAGCTGCTGATCCAACTGCTAGGCGATGCTGCCCTCCAGCTGCTGCTGCCGCTGCTAACAAGGTACTGTTGTTGAGCTTGAGTGCAGGCAGCAGTCCACTTAATGGGGTAGTCGGTGGGGTAGCAGCAACCATGACAGTTGGTATGGGCGATGCTGGGACCTGAGTGACCACTGCTGATGGAGAGCGCGGGCGTGAAAGACTGTGTGACATGGCTACAACTGATGGCCAGCGGCTGCTCAAAACTCTCAAAGGCACCTGCCTGCTTCTATACAGCAGGAAAGCTGCTCCTGCAAGCAAAGCAGCACCTAGGACGCCCCCGCAGACACCTGTACAGGAAACAGCTGGTGGTGAGCACGAGGCTGCCACAAGTGTTGGATAGTAGCAGCTGGTCTATGCAGCTCAACCATTGGTACCTAACTTCTGACTGATCTGCGTACTGCTGGCATGCAGTACGGCATAGAGGCAGACAATTCCTCATTCCTCACAGCCATTACCAATAGCACCAGCTCCTGGACTGAAACACCACCTGGCTCTGAGCCAGCTGTGCTCATAAGAAAAGTGCTGGATGCTCAGCAATTCATACCTGCTATTATGGCTGTACTTGCTGACACCCCTTGCTGGGACTTGCATTGTGAACCTATCCTGGTAGCTGTTCTGCGCAGTGTCCAGTTGAGTGGTAGATCCTGCACTGGGCCGCACATCTGCTGGTTGCCAGACAGATCCAAGACCTTCAGACTGTTGAGTTTTTGGGACCACATCTGAGGCAGACTGCCAGTGAGCAAGTTATTGCTCAGACCCAGCTCCTGCACGCTGGTAAGTTTGGCCCAGCTGGCTGGGAGAGTCCCTGACAAAGCAACAACACACATCTTACTTGACCGAACAGTAGCCACTGCAGCATTTCCTGCTGCTGAATCCCTTGTCGTAGTCAAGCTTTGAATCATTGCAGAAGTTCTTGAGGGGTGACTCCTACAGCATTGTGATGCAGGTAGCCCGTGGCAGCATACCTTCAATGCCTGACTGGTCCACATGCACTCTCTGCAGAGCTGTGAGAGATGCCCAGCTGGATGGCAATGTACCATTAAGCCCTGTGTTGGCACCTAGCAGCCTTGAGGCAGGAACAGCAAGCACATGCCATGAGCTGAACACTTGGCTGAGGCATATTGTGGCCCCACTTACTGCTCAGATGGCAAGTAAAAGTCAGCTTTGGTGCATGAAGCAAAAGACGGTAGGCTTCAGCGCTGCAGTCATGGCGTGCATCAGGCATACATGGGTTACAACAACCATTGCATGCCTCGCTTGCTTGCTGAAAAGGCATGTGCCAACTCACAACACAGAGAGGTTCTTGAGGCTTGACCAGTCATCAGGCAGCTGCCCAATCAGACTATTGCTGGACAGATCCAGCCAACGTAGTGAAGACATCTTGCTCCAATCATCTGGGAGTGGGCCGATCAGCTGGCAACAGGAACAGTCACCCATAGATGCAAGATCTTTGTGATATTGCAAAATGTAGTCATGACAGTACATTAGGTGGCTGGGTAGACGCTTCCTGTATGCTCATTGCTCAAATCATGCTTTTTGCAGACAACTCACCTGGTTGTTGGAGATATCAAGGGTTGCGAGGCTTGGTGGGGCAGTAACCCCCCAAAGCAATGGCAGTGTACCTGTAGCATAATGCAATCTGATGGTATTTGGGTGTGTGGATACGCACTGTTGTGGGCAATTTTGCCTGTGATTGTACATTGACAACACTGCCTGCTTGCACTCACTGCTGCGATTGAGGAGCAGTAGAGGGTTTGATGCCGCTGCTACTAGGGTCAGTGACAAGCCGCACCGTAAAGCTGATTGCCAGTCAGGTACAGGGCTTGCAGTCTGGTGACTTCCAGCAGGCCATCAGTCAATGGGCCGCTCAGTGCACTGCTCTCAATCTTGATGGCCACCACCCAGCCATCCTGGCAGACAACCCCTTGCCAGGGTTCAGCTCCGCAAGGGTTGCTAGCCTGCTTCCAGGAGGCCAGGACATTCAAGGGGTCTTTTACAGCTGCTCTGAAATCAAGCAGGTGGCCAGCTGCAGTTGTACAGCACACATGACACGTATTATCTGTGACATCTGCAGTGGACATCCTGCTTGTACTGCCTGGTGCATTGACCAGAACTTTCAACACTGTACAAATTCCCAGTTTATCATGGAGTGACTGCGGCTGTTCAGCTTTGAAGTAAGCTGGATTTGAGTGTGAGTACCTACCATCAGCATCCCATTGGCACTGACTGTTCAAGTTGGTTGTGTTTGCGTCACCAAGCATTCCAGCCACCCCAGACGGCACCTCACCACAGATGCCCTCATTGCGTGTTATGTTGACCCGATATAAGTTGTGAAGGCTGCTCCAAGCAGCAGGGATGGGGCCAGTCAGCTGATTATGTGACACTGACCTACAGTGCATTGACAGATTGAGGCAGGTGTCAGGGTGGCAGCAGACAACACAATAGCTGCACAAGTGCGTGAGTAATAGGCATCAATGCAGGTGCCGAAGCGGCCATCAGATGCAATTGCTTGGCGCCCCTTGACTGAAAGACCTACAGAGCCTGAAGGGAAGTCATATTTGACCACTCCGCTGGCAGCGAGCCTGTCAGGCCATTGCCTGTGACATTCATGCCCCTTAGGCTGCCCATGCCTGAAGCCCAATCTGCTGGCAGCACGCCTGTTATGCTGTTGTCTCCAAGGTTCCTGCAGACATCGCCATCAGCAAACAGATGCTGCTTTGGGAAAACTGGCCAGGGCAGTGTGATGTAGGTGAGTTTCCACATTTGCAAGAAGCAATTGCAGCAGGGTTGCACCAGCTTGGCGCCTGCGTCCTGATATCCTGTACACCATGATCAATTATGCTGGCAACACAAGCCAGCCAACTATACATACGGCCGTGACACCTATAATCTGCTGCCACCGTGCCTATGAGATCCATCACAGAGGTAACAATATACAGCACAGTGAGCAGCACTTACAGCTGCAGCAGTGAGCGCTGCTCCGACCATGCAGCAGGCAATGTCCCTGTCAGAGAGTTGTTGTGCACGTCCAATATTGACAGATATTGCATGCGCACCCAAGATCCTGGAAGGCTGCCACTCAGATTATTGCTGGACAGGTCCATAACCTAAGGGGAAAAGGGCAGCAGCACGCCAGGCTAGTTACACTGCTGAATGGCTGTTATTGGAAGGCAGGACACAAGGCAGGGCATTTTTGCTGGCAAGTTACCGCACAGCTCCCCTTTTGGGGGTCCTGAATTTGAACTGCACCACAATACAGCCCACTGACTGGCCAATCGCTGGCCAGCACCAATCCCCACCTCTAGCAGGTTCAGCCCGGCCCAAGAGCCTGGTAAAGGACCTATCAAGCCATTGTTATGGAGTTCCAAGCATTGCAAGACATCCCACGCAGAGTACACGGCGGGTAGCGTGCCGGAGAGCTGATTGCAGGAGAGGTCCACCACCTCCAGTGATGTCAAATTACTGTAGCATGTTGGCAAGGGGCCATAAAAGCTGTTATTTGCCAGATTCCTGCGTTTGGACAGCAGTATCACAGGACGTGTTGGTTGCAAGGAGGGCATAACAAGAAGCACTCGGCGGCTGTACTTCATAGCATCACTGTGCAGCATAAACCAGGCGCTTGAATGACAGAAACCAGCAGCTCCGGATATCTGCAGCACGTCACTAGGTTTTGCCCGTACTCACAGTGTGCGAAGGGTCTTGAGCACAGATATACTGCTGGGTAGGGTGCCTGACAAGCCTTTGTTATTCAGCTGAATAGCAGTAATTGATCCGGTTGGAGCATCACATATTACTCCTGGCCACGCCCGGTAGTTGTTGCTGTCATCACCACAGGGATGAGAGTCAGCAATCCATAAAGGAAGAGCACCATAAGGGTCTGCAACTAGACCAATGGCGAAGTCCTCCAGTGCTTGAGCTGCACCCAGATAGTGTTATGTCAAGAAAGGTTCCCATCAGAAGACTGAGCATTCTGCTGCCCAGCAAGTTTGCACCTTGAAAATCAGGCCTTCCAATAGGCGCAGCAGCCTGTTGTTCATCAAGGTAGATTCGGTCTTCATAGATAGGCTGGTTTGACGTTGGTAATGCTTCAGCAGCCAGCAACAGGACATACAGCAACGCCAAGTACAAGGAATCCTGTGCGGACATCATGCAGGCCCTGACTGCTTCAGGGTACAGCATGCAATATGTACCGTTGCTGTCCCAGCTGGGGCTCCGCGCTGCTGCAAACCTGCCTACAAGGGTGGCCAGTGGCAACCACCCGGTTTGGAGATTTTCTTATCACGAAAACACAACAAACCAACTCATCAAATAATTCGCATGATTCGCTGCTCGACTGGATATTACTTAAAGACGCCAAAATGTGGTCTGTCGAAGGCGAGAATTCAAAAAGGTCGAGTCCCACCTCAACGCCTGTTCGCATTTTTGATCCACTCAAATATCATTTAATTGAGAAGCACGTGGACGCTTGGTGTCGGCCCTGATGCAGTGGGGTGATGTGATACTGCTGCACCATCAGCACTGGTACCGGTACCTGATCTTAACGACTGTGATCTCAACCACCGTCCATTACCAACGACCGCTCAGTACACGGGGAAGCAAGTCATTTACATCACACAAAAGGACTTTGGTCAAATCGGTCTGCCAAAAAGTCAATGGTTACGTCAAATCCACCAAGTACGAAGGTGCCTTTGTACACTGTGGCACAGCTAGTCAAAGCGACCCTTCTTTTTCTCTAGTCCCAAACAAGAATCTGACGCTCCAGATGCGAACCGGTTTTCAACGAGTCGCCGGCACGACTTATGCAGTGCACTGCATACTTGACCTAATCTTTGGTGTAGCCTACCACTGGCCAAGTGGTTGCCTGAGGTAACTGGCAGTTGCGGCCTCGCCAATCTTCAATGTCATTGTGTGCAGCTGACAGTTCACAATATGTGTGCGGCCTTATTCAGTGCCCCCTTGGATCTCACAATCCCTCAATTTAGCCGCAAGATACGCTGCTACAGCAATGCACTGTTGCATGATGTCCATCATGACCAAGCGCTGCTCCTGACTCATGTACATGTCCTGCAACCACAAGATTAGACATTGACCATCAAGCACACACACGTATTTCAGGCTCAAAGTGCATTGGCAATATCAAAGGAAACAGATCACTTGGTGCCATTGATCCATGGTATCAACTGCAATGGACAGAAACGCTGTCCTTAGGACCCGTGTGACTAGTATTGCTATCCAGATGACTGAAAAATGCCTCCATGGAGTACAGAGGTAGTAAGGGCGGCAGATGCAACAGGGAGGTTCACCATAGCCCCTTGGGTGATACAGTAATAACCATACTCATGATAGACAGTTAGATGACAAGATAGTGACGAGCTACTTGCTTGTATGCTTGCATGCATTTTGGCTGCCAATCATATGCTTCATGCATGACAGGGACCCACAGCAGCGACTACTTCTTACCGTGCTATTGTCTCCAGCAGAGCCTGCCCTAGTAGCCTCCTTGACACCAGCATCAGCTGGCTCTTCCTTTACTCTTATCATTGGAACTGCTTCTGGTGGTGGTGCTGCTGCTTGCTCAGTTGCTGTGGCCTTCCTCTTCCTTTGAGCAAGTTGACTTTGTTGTCCTTGCCTCTTGCATAGCCTCACTTTTGAGATGTGCTTTGACGGCCTCAGTTGGCCGGGTGCTGATTTCAGCTCCGAACCTTGCCGGGCAGGTGGATCAGATCGTACAGCAGCTGCCGCTGCCCTCTCTTTCTGTCTTCGTCGCCGACATTTGTCTTTTCCGTGTTTGCATTTCCCATTGAAGGACGACCGTGACCGCAAGGCGACAGATGTCCGTAATGAGTACTTATGAAGGACTAATCATTACAGCATCAAGATCACCAAGTTATTTTCAAAGCTACCAGAGTCTATGACCCACTAGAGTATATTGACGGAAGACAGACAGCTTGACACAAAAATTCTCAAAATTCCAACGCGATCCGCAGGTCACACAAGTGGCGCTCTCTTAGCTGTGAACAAACAGAGCCGTGAGCAACATTACAAGAAGATGCCATGGCCTGCTGATTGAATTCTGCCAGAAAACTGTGTTGTGCATGTGTGCATTGATTTGGTCAACATTTGAGCAACCACGGAATTATTGTTCGTAATGCAATTGAGCTTGTTTTTGATTACATCTTGTGCACCCTTAATATGCATTGAGGGGAGGCGGGAAACTATGTAGACCAGACCAACCCACCACCAGCCGGCTCACAGCAGGTAGGCAGGCAGGCGTGCAACATCAGCAGCAAAGACATGTTCACTGAGTGGCGATCTGTCAAACATTATGTTCCTGAACAGGCCGTTGTTGGTGGTGAACTGTAGTGTGCATGTCTTGTCACATCAGCCCACAGCAGGCAGGCACGCAACATCAGCAGCTGAATCATTCGAGCTGCGATCATCGCCAGTGTGACATCATTCAGTTCCTCGATAGGCCATTGCTGATGCACAATCAATTAGCTTGTAGAAATGCACTGCGCACAGCACCTTTCCCAACGTACTGCCAAACAGTATCTCTGCTGCTCCCCTGCTGCGGTGGAGCGGGAAGCTGAATGCCAACATTTGCAGCAGCTTGCTGCAACTGAGTTGCACTTGCTGGAGAGTGAGGTTTACACCTTGTGTGGGCAGCATTCAGAAGAAAACCAGTGGCCAAGGCTGAGCTGCAGGTGCAGGAGCTGCAACATCAGGTGCAGGGCTTGGATGCTCAGCTAGTGGAACTGCAGCAGCAGCAGTAGTTGTTGGCTGTTAGGGAGGCTCAGTGCCAGCCGCTGCAGCAGCAGATTCTGAAGCTGCAATAGCAGGAGGCTGCTGCCAGTAAGGCTGCTGGTGTTGCAGCTCTGTGAAATGGAACAGCAACAGAAACAGCCATGGTGAGGCTCATCAACAATGCAATATATTGCTTCTTGATCTTCTTTTGACATTCACTCTCTCCTTGCATAATAATCAATTCCCTAAATCTTCATTTGATCTACTCTGTTTCATATCGTCTTTTTTCATATCTAATGGGGAGCTGGCAGTTCGCGCCAATGCACCGTCTGCAATGCAGCAGGCTCCGGCCGAGAGACAGCGAGTCATCATCCACAGGTTCCAAGTTGCACCTGTTGCTGCAGTAGTGCACCTGAATCAAACAGACTATGACTGCTACTGTGACGGCCAAGGCATGCGATCGCCTCACCTCGCCAGTTGCCATGCTTGCTGCCCTTCCCTCCCTCAAAGCACCCCTGGGCCCAGGACCCACAGTACCGGTATTGAAAGTAACATGGAAGCATTGTACCGCAACATTGCCCCAGAACGAACGAGACTGCTTAATTGTTGACTGTCTTTCGAAGAAGAACAACAAGGCTGTACGTGAACTGCGCTCCCAGCTACGCTACCAGATATATAAAGTTCTTGCATTAACAGCATATTGCTGATAACACAGTATGATACTGATAACACAGGAAACTGCAGTTCGGGCGTGCACGCCCCACTCCGCACAGTACCTGACAATACAACATTGGTGTAGGTAACCTGCTTGAACAAGTACTTGCCGGAACACTGGAGTGCACCACCAGTACCTGACCCTGAACAAACCGTAGCAGCACTGAGACAAATGGACCCGAAAACCCGGATCAGAGAAGCCTTGGCCATTGCCATCGTGCGTCAGAAACGCAAGCTGCATAGGGAAGCTGACGAGTGGCGCACTAAAGTGCTGCGCCTGGAGGAGCAGCTGGCACATCAGAAGGGCAACAGCTTGCAGATCCAGCAGTGGACAACTTCAATCCTGCAGAAGGTGTCAGAGCTTTCAGAGAATCAATCAGACTCAATCTCGAAAACTCAACAGCACATCACTGACAACATCTTCCTACCGCCTCTAGCATTGGAGGGCGTTTGCAAGCCCGGCAGTGCTAGTTCACCCCACCAGAGCGCATATGACTCCTTGCAGCAGCAACTGCTTGTTGCAGCAGAAACCAACTCTTGCACACAAAGTACAGCAGCAGTTGAGGTGCTGAACGGCAAAGCAGCAGCTTTGTCAGACATGCTGCTCTTCAATGTTCAGATGCTACAGAGGTTGCAGGAGCTGGTACCGGCAGCTGGTGGGCACACTGTGAGACAGTGTAGCCCCAACAAGCACAACAGTCTGCATGTGCCTCCCTATGCAGCCACTGAAGTCAGCAATTTCATCAAAAACACCTTGCTGCATGTCCCGGCCAGCTCATTGAGAATGAGCTACATGAAACAGTGTGCAGCTCTAGTGGCAGCATTGCTGACTCACCACCCGCACAATACACTGCAAGAGCAACAACAACCTCCGAAGCAATGTGTCACTCATGCTGGTTCACAGCTGCAAGAACTGTCCCTGGCTGGTGAAACAAATCAGGCTGAGGCTGTGGCACTACAGGCGGTTAAGCTCATGCACCAGCTGGTGCAGTGTAGATTCTGCGTGGTATCATCAGCTGAGGACGCCGTGCAGCCGATGCCGTCCCAGCACCTGCAGCAACCACGGCAGTCAGGGGCTCTCCAAGCAGCTGCCACTTGCATGCTGCAGCAGCTGTCATCTTTTCCAGCAACTGCATTGCTGATTGCACTGACCATAGCACAGCAGCTGCAGAGGCTCCTGCAACAGATGCAGCAAGCAAATGCAGCCATGGCAGCAGTACAGCTGGGCAGCATAGGTGACCAGCTGCTGCAGTTGGGAAGTAATGCGCTTGAATCTGCCGCTGGACTGTTTGAAGCCTCACATGCGCTGATGGAAGAGCTGGTGAGCTCGAATCTTCCCAAGCGGGTGCTGCTGCTGAACTTTGGCTTGCAGCATCATCATGGGCCCATGATGGGCGACTTTACATGGTGCAGCTGTCTAGCAGTGCGTGCTGCACACGCAGCACTTGTATCAGTTCAGCTTCACGGCAGCGAAAGCTGTCATGTTGGCATGCTGAGCTGGACAAGACGATGCGTTAAGAGAAGGCCCTTACAGTGTTGTCTTTTGATATGCAGGATGAAGCCATTGCACAGCTGCCTGCTTGGGCAGTTGCCCTTGCTGGTTGCTGCTGGACCACTAAAGCCCTGGAAGACATTGTAGCAGTCATTTCTGCTATGTATAGCTACTGTCCAGAGCTGCAGCAGCATCAACCACTGCTGGTGACAGCAATATGCCAGCTCGCTGCCAGTCTGGCAACAAGACTGCAGCAGATTGCCATCAACACGGAAGCACCAGGGATGAGGTCAGGCAGTGGAGCAGCACTGCGCAGCACATGTGGCAGGCTGTGCCTCAGTCTCAGAAACCTGTTCATGCCGCAGTAACACATTGTGTCTTCCCATTGGGGGATGCAGCAGGTCCTATCAGCATAGGCTGCTTCCGAAGCAGCTGAGTCAGTGAGCATCAAGGTGATGAGCCTCATTGGCAAACGTTGCATTGTTGGTGCACCCGGCTGGGGAAATCCTTATCAACATTCCAATTGGGATGTTATCTGACGACAGTGATATAATGCAACAGTAATCTCATTAGGGGGTTGCTTGAATGCTACCTATCTCCATGATGTGAATTTGCCCCGCGCTGTTGTGCTTGTCACACCCCTTCAACTTTCGAAGTGCTGCCAGTAGCGCATGAACATATGTTTGCAGAGCCTGCAGGTTGTGCATCGCGGCTGTGGGGGGTGGCATCATGCAGACTGGCAGACTGGTGGGAGGCAAGCTTGTATTGCCAATTACCAATAGCCACATGTGCTGCTTGTAATACAAGGATTAGAGCTCATGCACCATGTTGGACGGTATGCTGCTCAAGCTGTTATTGCCAGGTGTTGCTGCTCCTGTCCAATATAAGCTATACAGGTTTACTCTTACATGACATGTAAACTACCGTAGTTGACTGTTTGGACACACTGGCAGCACTGTCACAGAATACGGTATTCCCCCACCAGATCCTCATCATCATTTGTCCACGGAAAGCTGCATCGCTCAACAGAAAAGCAACATAACATCCATCATCCCGTGCAAATTGCAGTGTTCAATATTACAGCAAACTGCTGCATAGCTTTTCATGCAATGTATAAGGTATTCACTTCTAGCACAAAGACTGCCAAGCTTGCAAAACATTGCCTCCTTGATGGGGCTGCTCCTGTTGATGGCAGCATTGTGCTTCTCAAGCAACGGATGCCCGGCTTTCAGTGAGTGTCAATGACCACAGATACATGGTGTTCCTGGGACCAGGTCTGTTTGTTTATTATGGTTGCGTGAGTTGCAGATCCAGGATCTGGACCTGGCCTCCTTCAGGTCATAAGACACTATCAGGCTTATGAGATATTGTAAACATCTTATGAATTTTTGTGCATGTTGCGGAAGCTGAAGAAGGAGTGTTCTGCGAATTAACACTTGCGCTGCATGCCAAGGTTGACCGGGGAAGGGTGCCCAGGTTTACTGGTGCCACCGATGGCGTCCCACCAAGCAATTACAAATCATGAACGACGCATGAAGCATGTTCTTTGTAGATCTTCGTTTGCGGACGATCTTGCGCAAGGCCTTTGGTTGCCATGCCGTGAACTGAGAGTGCGTCCTGTTTGGGTGCATCTAAAATATTTGCAAGTACAACGGGGAGTTATACTGGCCAGAAGTGATGATGAAGTTGGCCAGCGGAGGATGTGATGTGACTAACTGGTATTGTCAGCAGTACATCGCAGGTGGAAGCTGGCATGATCAATCCTTGCCCATCACAAGACGTGAGCAATATTCAACATACGTGTTGTATATTGACGTTGATGCAGAGATAACGAAGTGGAACTATCAACATTTGGACCTTCCCGGTACTCACGGTGCCAGGCAGGGTCATCCGTCTGCAGCGCCGCAATTCAGCGTTGATCATTTGTTTTACATTACATTAAGTTTCAGGTCGACAACTCATAAGGTTTGGCAGCAGCCATGACTGGCTTGAAGCTGCGCGCGTTGGCTGCTCTCGCAGTTGTACTTCTTGCAAGCGCTTCGGCCCTCGCACAGGTTACACATGAGCAAAATACAGCCGCAACTAATGTATCATCCTCAGCGCCACCTGACTCACCTTCCCACGCCAACGGGAGTGCAGTAAGCGTACCCACACCAGCACCAGCAGCTCATGCCAATGCCTCTGGTGCAGAAGCGCCAGCAGCTGCTGCCCCCGCAGCTACTCCAGTAGCTGCCCCAGTCACTGCATCAGCAACCCCTGCAGCTGCACCAGCAACCCATGCAGCTGCACCAGCAGATGCTGCAACGACCCCTGCGGCAGCTCCTGCAACGACCCCTGCGGCAGCTCCTGCAGCGACCCCTGCAGCAACCCCTGCAGCAACCCCTGCAGCAGCCCCTGCAGCAAACCCTGCAGCACACCCTGCAGCAGCAACCCCTGTAACCCCTGCCACTGCGCCTACTACCCCTGCAACAGCCCCTGCAGCCACTCCAGCTGTGAACTCTACCACCACCACTACCACCACCCCAGAATCTACAGTGACAAAGACTGTGGTTGAGGGCGAAGGCGATTCTACTCAGTCCTCCCCTGCACCACAGGACCCTTGCAAGGCCATCCCTGGTTGCTCTGCATGCATAGCTAGCACCCCAAGCTCCCGATCACGCAAGTTGATGCAGTACCCTGGTATGACTGCAAGCACCGCAGCTGGCAAGCCCACTCTGGACTGGACCAACATTGTCAGGTCGCCGTACGACACACCCGGCCTGCCTTTGTGTACTGCTTGTAGTGAGGAGGGCTACCTGCAGGGCTCGGATGGCAAATGCAGTGAGTGCCCCCACAAGCCTTGCAGCTTTTGAGCATCTCCATCCAACATGCTAGTGACATGTTGCTAGCCAATGTATTGTAGGCCTCCTATGGCCTGAACACTTGCACTTATGCTGTTGCCGCAAGGCCTCCTAGTCACAACTGCATTGTATGGGCATAGTCTTGCTGCTCAACCTGAAACACTTGGTGTCTGCGCGTGCAGGTTGTATGGCTGGGTATGGAGACCAGTACCCAACTGGTCATTGCACTGTCTGCCCTGAGGGCTTCTTCTCTCGAGGTGGCTTCAGAGCAGTCTGTGAAGAGTGCACAGATGTGGCCATTAGCAATGATGACCATACAAGTTGCAGTAAGTACCAGCAAGTATGCTGTACAGCAGCTTAGGTGATGTGCTGCAGCAGCACACACAGGCCTTGCTGTGCATAGCGAAGCACCTTTAAACAGCAGCAGCATACTTCATTGGTCGGGCCATCTCTGGTGCCCTATGGAACTGCCAGTAACTGTACAGTACTCCAGAGCAGCAATATGCTAGAAATCAGGAGTGTGACTCCGATACTCTACTAGACTACAACTCACGATTCAAGCAGAAATGCAAAACCATATTTATGCTGTATGAGCATCATGGAGACTCTGTCACATACAGTTTGCTGCTGTCTTCACCTGCAGTGTGTGCTTCGGGCTGGTACGGCTACACCAACTCTGCTACCAGACAGGCCTCATGCAACCAGTGCCCTGGCACAAGGCCTGTGTCCAAGGATGGCTCCCGCTCTGCTGCTGAGTGCTCTGCATGCCCTGCTGGCCAGCAGCCTAACGAGATCTTCAGTGAATGTGGTAAGTAAGAGGCATGCAAGCAGTTACTACAAGCATCTCTGTCCACAGCACAGTAAACTGATGGTGACCAAGCAATGGCAATATCAATTCACCTGCCTCAGTAGGTTGATTCAAAAGAGCATGTTAAAGTGTGCAACATGTCGACCAGTGCCACTGGTTGCAGTGATAGGCATGTGCTTTCAGGAGACAATGT
This sequence comes from Coelastrella sp. MACC-549, assembly GCA_018290735.1. NCBI lineage: Eukaryota > Viridiplantae > Chlorophyta > Chlorophyceae > Sphaeropleales > Scenedesmaceae > Coelastrella > Coelastrella sp. MACC-549. Next base: position 138,934 of record JABEVS010000002.1, read on the forward strand.
GGCTGCTGTAGCAACAGATAGGGGATGATGGACGCTGCAGCAGCCGGCAGACTGGCCAACAGGCAATATGTCAGGCGGAATGTGCTGGTGCTGTCTTGAACAAAACCAAATCCATGCAGAGATTCTTGCAGCAGTGTGGACTCGCACAGTTGCATTCACGCTCTGCTGCATGTGCTGTCTTGCAGTGAATGCAACCACCTCTGCTAATCCACCAGGACCAGAGACGCTGGGTGACCTCATCGGAAGCTCACAGCCTCCCAGCCCACCACCAGCACCACCAGCCCCAATGATCTACAACAAATCAGCATTTGCAACCGCCAAGGATGACTGGCAAATCCACACACGTGCAACTGAGAATGTGACCAACCCCTTCAGCGATCTGATTGGCAGTGTCATGGAGGACTTGATTATGGGTCGGCCGGTATCAAGCACCGCCCAACAGCCTGGAGACTTGATCTACCAGGTGCTGACTAAGCCTCCTCCTTCAGCCCAGAAGGCACTGGAGAACCTGCAAAATGTTGCCGCAATTGGTGCAGGAATTGGGGCTGCAGCAGGTGCACTTCCTGCAGTGGCCAAGGCAGTTGGCGCAGACACTCCCTTGGGTGGGCTCATCAATGGTGTTGCGAAAGGCATGGGCACCTTGGCGGGCAACATGCGTCAAGCAGCTCCTGGTGTGCCACAGACTCCTGCAGCTCCTGCTGCCGGCAATGGCAATTTGGAGTTGATCACAAACATCCTGGGACAGGTTCTGAAGAAGCCTACCACTGTCACAACAGGCTCAGCACCTGCCAGTCCATTGGACTCCCTCAAGACCATCACTCAGTTGGCAAAGCTGGCTAGTGCTTTCAAGCCAGCGGCTCCAGCACCTGCTGCTGCCACAACAGCGGCCAGCGCCATCCATAACCTAGCAAACGTAGCCAAGTTCCTCAATGTTCCCAAGACAGCTGGTGGGTTCATTGAGGTGCCTTCAGCACCTGCTAGGATCAACAGTGCTATCAACCCACTGAAATTCCTGGCAGCAAAGTCTCAATAGTCTACAAAGTCAGCAGCACAGGAGGAGTGATCCATTGTAGTTGTTGTGATATGGCAATGGTAGATCTGTCTTTGGCTGTAGTACATTGAGGCAGCAATAGGTATCTGGCAAGTGCTAGCTGGGTACATGTAGCGTAGGCTTGTCCAGACTCAGAAGCACTGGCCCAAGAGTCTTGTATGGGCAGAAACACCGATGTGTTCTGTACCAAGTGTCAACAGAATGAGTCCCTGCTAGTTAGCTGGTGGTGGTCAGCAGGTCAGTTGGACTGTTGACTGCTTGAAAAGCCCAGTCACTGAATGCTGTCAATGCGAATCATGGGTTTGTAAGCTTTATGTGGTTATTTTGTAGAGCAAGCATGGTGCTAACATGCAGGGTGGGCAATGCTGCAGTGGCCTTGATTGGCTTTCTTTACACCAGGGAAAATATGTTGCAGAGTCTGTGGGAGTGCCGCCATCTGTGGCCTTCTGAGGCATGCAGCATCCTTTGGCCAGCAGACTCAGGTTGGGCCTTAGTAAGGGACAATCAGGGGTACATGATGTCAGTTTGATAGGAACACAATCCGCAAGAGCCACAGTTGCTGACCAGCAGCAGCAGTGGCACTGCAGCCTGCATGAGTAAGTGTGACACTGTTATGGCATAACATCCTGTGTAATGTGAGGACTCCTTCAGCGGCTTCAGCTCCATGTTGGCAAAAGATCTGCTCCTTCCTTGTACTACCCTAGGACCAACTTGGTACCGTAGTTGAGCTGTGGTAATACTGCCAATACACAGAGTCTGTGACTGTCAACCTGTAGTGGCTACAGCGCATTTGCCATAGCATTTCCACTTGCTGCATGGCTATATTTCTTTCACACTGTAGTGGCTAGCAGGCAAAGTGTTTCACCTCCAAAACCTCTGGCGGTACCCCAGGTCACCAAGTCATGACTGTTGATCAACAACAGACAGCTTTCATCAGCATTCACAAGCTTTTCACCAGCAGCCTTGTTCAACAAAATGGAATGAATGGCACTCAGCCTGACGGTCGTCGCTAGCGGCTCTACTAGAGATTAGTAAGATCCTCTCAGGCTGAGTCTCTGGAGTCCTTGAAACCTGCAAGCCGGGCTACCAACAGATGCCAGGATGTGGTCACAATAGCAAGCTTGAAGCGTACTGATAGTGTCAAAAGTGTCTCAAGTCAAATGGCCATGCCCAAGACTGATGATCATGCCCCCCATCATCCTGACAATGACAGCCGGAGTCCGGTCGGAGCTATGCGGTGTTACATGCATTGAGTCATCGCGATGGTATCGCGGAAGTCACTGCGGTGCACGGCTGCCGTGCACGGCTGCTCCATGGAGTCGTTGAACATGCATTTTCCACTGTGAGCATTGCTCAGTTGAAGGGGAACTTCTATCTTCCTCTACTCGGTTGAAGTAGTTGACCTCAATTTTGTGAAAGCTGGGACGGGTTGGAAACCCCGGCAATACTTTGAGAAGAAAGGAGGCGTGCAGCTGTATGCTAGCAGGGCGACATGCCAGTGATGTGGCAACGAGCTGACATGCGTTGCCCGGGACGCCACCGCGCGTGCCACAAGCATCGGATGCATATGCTTGTGCCTGCCTCGGCTGTCAAGCTGCACCCAAGCCCTAGCGTTGCCAACGGACGGTACTACACCACAGTATCACCCACAGTATTACCTACGACTGTAGACAATTCAAAACCTGTAGGGTATTCAGTAAGTTATCGTCCCTATTCTCCAGGACAGGGGAGAGTGTGCGAACGTTAGAAGTCAAGATAGGGACCTCGAGGTCCCGATGAGCTCACGTCGCGATGTACATGTCAAGTCACCCGCGCCCACACACCTGCAGCCGCTGCACGGCCCGCATGATGCGATGACCCGGGTCATGCAGCAGTGCGCATAATGCCCCTCTGAGATCTATATGCCCGGACGGCTTTTAGAGTGCAGGTAATTTTTTCTTGTGCGTGCAATAATTATGCACACAGAGCACGAACTGGGTTCGCCTGACGCTTCATGTTCACTTATACCATGTAAAAGAAATTTAGCCATGCAGCAAGTTGAAATGCTATGACAAATGCGCTGACATGCGTTGGGGGCGCCACCCTGTTGGCCGCCTGGGCTGTCCTGGCTGCCATATGATGCATTTAGCTGCCACCGAAGTCCCACACCAAGTATTACTTGAGTTTACTTGAGCGCTTCCAGTCATCAGCTCCTCCAGCACGGGTGTCAACCGCAAGGGTCGCATGCATGCAATGCAAGGTGATTAGTGCACGCACAGGCATATATCCATGTTACATGTGTGGTATATTTTGCTAGCATGTCAGTACTTGAGCTGATAAGGTGTCTATTGGGCTGCAACACAGGCAGTATCCAGAAGGAACTTCCATCTATTCTGACGATCTGTAGAGGAGCTACAATCGCCGCACAATCAACTAGACCATGGCATGCAGCTGCTTTTTGTGACCATTCATATCTTGATTTCTTTCATCAACACTGTGCAGGTGCTTGAGACGGTATGCAGCAACCGATTTGGCACAGTCTCAAAGGCTACAGTAGTAACTGCAGCAGCCACACGCTCAAGCGAGCATTGTGGTATTAACTATGTAAGGACAAAAGTTGTTGATGCTTTATGATGCAGCCATTTGCCCAGTACTTGCATGCCAACCAAATAGTGCCGTAAATTCAATTGATCAGCTGTCTTGCAATCTTGCATCGACCATCATTAGAAAGCCCCTGCAAGTGTCGAAATGGACAGACGTACTACTTGCACCAATGCCTATGCTGAGATGATCACTAATCAGAACACCTGAAGTGAAACTGCTCGATAAGCACCTCTGCATAATGGCATTGGCAACCGTACACAATCAATCAATATATTATTCAATATCTGCGGAAGAGGGTCCATACACCCACAGGCGAATGCACCCATGCAAACCCCCAAGTGCCCCATCATGTAGACTATGCACAATTTAGTGTGATGCTCATGTTGAAACCTTACATGCTGTGCGTCAACTCCAGCATCAGCAATGCAACCTGTGGCACTAACACCTGCAGCTAATCACTTCACTTCTAACAGAAACAACTGGGCCCTGCATCAAGCAGTTACTGGCAGTGGCCTCCACTTGTTCCCATGCAGCCTGCGTGCCAAACATCCTCTGTTATGAAAAACCCCCCAGCCCTAACACTCCCAATGGCCACCAAGTAGTACAGTCACCCGCCCCACCCGCCCCCCATCCATCGCCTTCTCAAAGCAATGATGCAAAACAGAGTCATTTGAATCATGCACCAGCCTCATAATCGATCAACGAGTAAGGCATGTCTGCTTGGTGGACCAATGCAGTGAAGACAGGCCATGCCAAAGGCTTATCATTTTGTGCCTGAACAGATCAGAACACCAGCAGTTGTCTGAACCACAAGAATGCGACAAATGCCACGAACAGACACAGCGAACCAAACACGCTGACAAGAGTCACCATGTTGAAGAGGACTGGCTCCTCTTGCAGAAAGCTGTTCAGGTTCATGCCAAAGAAGCCCGCAACAGCAGTCATCATGGCCAGTGCACATGTGAATGATGTCAAGATCAGATCAATTCCAATCAGCTGGTTACGATGCTGATCCAGCTTCAGGTTCACCAGATCTTCTGTATCCTGGATATACTCATTCAGAGTCTGCAGCCTGTTGTAGGTGTTGTCCACATGCATGAAGTAGGCCTCCAGCAACATTTCCACCTCTGCAATTTCTTCCTCCTCCACACTACTGTTGCTGCTGCTACTGCTGCTGCTGCTGGAGCTGCTAGAGCCGCTGCTGGTTTTCTTGCTGGAGCTTTTTGCCTGCAACAACAATACCAACGCCAAGACTGACACCATCATCAGAAGCAATGTAAAATGCAACGGAAAGCAGGGAGAAACAGTTGGAACTGCATTGCACAAGTGATGGATGTGCCACCATTACCAAGAAACACCTTGTTAAGCCTACTCTTTCGTCCCAGTTGTATCCACATGCTCTCGTCCCAGTTGTATCCACATGCTCTAGTAATGGTCATGCCTACCTGTGCCTCCATCTCCTGTTGGAGGGCATGTTGCTCCTTTGCTGTGAGGTTCATGTCCTTCATGTCCTGGTCATCATCTAGGTAGCCCTCCAGCACCTCACGCACCTGACAAACATAACACCACACACCCAGGTGTCATACCAACATGAAGGCAGTCACCAAACCGTCAGAACTGCGGTACTAGCCTATGCCACCTGCACTGTGCCACACATGCACGTTGATAGGCGCCTCCACAGCTGTAGATAGACAACTGGATCAATGCAGCTGTTCCTGTGCCCATCTGGATATGCAACAGAACAATGCTGGAAGTATGCAGTCAGCATGTCACCTTGTTCAGTGCATCCTGTGCAGCACTGGTATCTGTCCAACTGCTGCAGCACAATAGGCACGCAGACTACAAGCCACCAGCACAACATGAACATCGACTGCCTGGCTGCTGTTGCTTACATTCTCCACGCGGGTTGTCAGCCGCACAAGCCTGCTCTTGATCCTCCTGACTCGCTCAAGGTTATGGGCCGTCACCCGGCTGGTCAGGGAGTCCAGAGCAGGATATGCCGCTGCCTCCAGGTCACTGGTCAGGCGATTTAGATAGGAGGCAATCTACATCGCAGGCAGCGTGGCACCAGTGCTGTGAGCCATAGCTTAACACTGACTACTGGACCCTGCTACAAGCAGGAAATGGGCCGTGAGCTGTACGACAGACCAAGCAACACGCAGTCGCACCATGCATCAGGTGGCAAGGTACTCACGGAGTCCAGACAAACCTCCAGCGCCTTCAGCTCAAAGGGCATCTGCAGAGCCGCCAGTGTCTCCAGCTTGGCGACACTGCGGCTCACCATCACTGACTTGCCTGCAGTGCACAGACAGGAGTCAGTCAAAGAAGGTGGCCTCTTGCAGCATGAATGCCACATGCAAGTTTTGGTTCCTGAAGATGTGTGACATAAGACTCACTGGCACAAGACAGCACAGCAACCATCAGCGAGTAAGTTAAGTAGGAAGCAGCACAGCTGCTGGGCACAAGGGTAATACAGCAACAGGCAGGTACATTCCTGAACACGAGGGTACATAGAGTACAGCAGCACAGGCAGGCAACTCTTGAACATAAAAGTGCACAGCAGCGGAAAGGTGGGTTGTGTTACCACAGGACCCCTCCCCCCCCAAACTTCATGGTCGGCTTAGCTAATGTTCGGATGGCCTGTGGAGACTAGGTGCTACCTGAGGGCTTTATCTAGTCTTTTTGCATTTACCTGTGGCCATTTCGTTCAGGGCTGCAGGGAAGGACCCACCCACTGCCAAAGAGGGCTGGCTGATCTTCATCTTCAGCTCAGTAATGAATGGCAGGACATTCTCATCTTCTGGGTTCATCACCAGCACGTTGCCACTGGTGATGATGACCTTGATGTGCTCCAGACTGACCACCAGGGCCTTGTCACGGCAGAGAATTGCTGAGGGGTAGCTTGTGGCCAAGGAGGGGTCCATGATGCGGAGATCACGACCCTGGACGCCCAGCTTGTGCGTGAGTTTGTATTTGTCAGCTTGCATCATGTTGGTTTCGCCGTTTTCGTCAATACGCAGCCAGTTACGCACGTTGACTGCTGATTGAGGCTTCTTCTTGTTCTTTGCTGCCCCAGGTTTGCTCTGGCTCTTGCCATTGACGCCCACGGGCCTCAGATGACTGTTGATGGCAGCTACCAGCGGGGTGCCTGAATCAGAGTGCTCAGCCAGCTGCTCTGGGGCAAACATCTTGGCTGTCTGCGGACGTGTTATAGTCACGGAAATTTGAGTCCAGGCTGGCAGCTGTCGCACTGAGAGATAGACTCCAGAGCGACTAAATGGTGTACACCCAACTTGACGACTGGACTAGTCGTTGTTGAAGCTTTCGCCGCTGGTGGTCTCCCCGCAAGAGCTGTCGCTTGCTGCAGTGCCAGCTACACGACTTGCAACAGATGCGAGGGTTGTGTTCATCAGTCAAGCAGGCTCGCGTCAAGCACTGCAGTGCAGTGGGAGCTTCAGAGGGTAATCAAGCAACGACGATCTGGAAGCAATTGTGACAAACACCAGATAGCATCATGATGGTTATGAAGAAGGCGTCCGCCTCTTGAGATGAAGAAGTAGCGTCGGCGCCCACTGCATCGCTGGCGTGGTATTGGGTTTTGGTTTTGGGTTTCGAGATGTGTTTTGCGCGACCTACAGTTGGTTTTGACACCCGCATCTGTGTAACAGCGTGTATTCAACGGCTGTGTGTGCTTACCCGTGTGCACCCACCAGCATCCCCTGCAGCAATCTGGCTCACGTAGCTGCGGTTTGCGTGCCATGACTGGGGCGCTAAGGAAGGCATCTGGCTTAGTATTGCAGCGCTTGAGTGGTAGACAGGCAGGGCAGACATTTCATCAGAAGCGATATGGATCTCACGACCTGAGCGTGCACAACAACAAATACGTCGAGGAATGGATGTCAAGACGCGAAGATATTGAAAGAGAGTTCCGCTGGACCAACAAGACGGTCTTCCAGGCAGTGACCATGCTCATAGTGATACCAGTAGCCATGTACAACGCTATCTGCTGGAGGGCGCGTAAGGACGATCAGTACGGGGACAGACCACCCAGGTAGGCTGGCACTTTCAGCACTCCGTCCCTTGCCACAGCACTGACCAATGCAACCAACGACATGCCCAGGTTCTGCTGGTGCATGAAGGCATGAAGTTGTGGTTCAGCACTGGTTTGATAGTGTCTGGAGGCTTTTTCACCACAGTTAAGAGCTGGGTAGTTCGCTGCTCTGAGAAACTGCTGGTCATTTTCCCGCAGGGACTTCCTGTGGAATCATGCAGAAGCAGGGGAGCGAAAGATTCAACAGCAGTGACAGCTGCAGATGAGCTCGATTAGGTTGGCTTCAGTCAATAGTGGAGCTTGTCCAGTCCATAGGAGTTGTATGGCATCTTGGCTCAAAGCTGCAATGTGTGGCATGGTGGCTCTGGTTGGTGTCAAGAAGGTGCTGTGTTGCACACTGGTAGCAGATGCTCTTGACTGCGACCTTGTGGCACTGCTTTTCAGAGCTTGTGCATCCCAGATGAAGTTGATGTGTCCTGCACAGTGAGCAGACATGGGTCCTGTGTATGCCATATTTCCGACTCTGTTCAGCAGCATCTGGGCACTCTCACTATGTTATACCTGGACAGCAATCACACGAACACCTGCAATGACATCACTCTCTTCACAGCTGTTCAATGTGCCTTCCAGTGGCGGATCAGGACTCTCCGCCCAGCATGGCACTTGGTCAGCCAGCAGCTTATTCGTAGCGGCACTCAGCAACTAGACTGCATGGGTTTTGGGCCCCAGTGAGTCAAATTTTACCAGACAGATACCAGTAGCCAGCCCAGTAGCCACTGAGCCGTCCGCGGTTTGCTGCATGGCACTGCTTTGTCACATTGTAACAGATCTAGGGTAGGGTTGTAATAGTAAGCGGGGTCTTATCTGGCCATTTAAGCCTTTTGCAGTCTAGTCTGGGCCTGAGTAGAGTACCAGCAGCAACAGATGAGGTGTTACTGTGACATTGCTGCGTAATCAATCATAATGCTTGCACTGCCAGCCTGCAGCCATTTGAACTGGTTTTGATCATGACCCTTCGGGGCAAATGGAATCATGGTCGAGTCTTAAGTTTTTTGATGTGCCGGTTGGCCACGCCAGTCAATTCATCGTTGAAAGTCTTGCTGGCTCAGCCAGTCGTCTGACTCAAGGACCCGGTGCAAGTTGTGACTGGAAGCGGCTTCTGTTTCCTGTGGTTATCAAGGTTGCCATTCTTTGGTCAGGAGTTGGTTTGCTGATGGTGCATCTCCCACACTACTGATGCCAGACTGTAAAAACGATAGAGCCATGCAACATTGGATGAGCTGGCAAATTAACTGACATGCACGGGGGCCGCCCAGGGATGGCGCCATGCTGGCGCTGCTGATCCAGACTGTAGTTCTGTGACATCTTGCCACGTACTTGGAGTCACAGCCTGCACAGTGTCACACACAAGGCTTGTCACATGGACAGAGCAGCTTGCATGGCTCTATCTCTTTTACATGGACAGAACGGAGATCACACCTGTCTCCACACTTGCATACATGCAAGTACTGGTTGATACCAAGGACCATATATGGACCTCCTTGAATGCAGGCCCTTGTGCATGCTCATCACATCTAACATGTCAACTCCTTATCATGCATGGCGTGTATGCATACAGAATTGCTACACTTGGGTGGCCATGAGCTGGTCACCAAAGGCCAATTTTGACACCAAAACACACCATAGCCTAAGCCCTAAAGCCTATAGAAAACATATCATAAACGTTTAAAAAGCTCAAACGTATGCCACACCTACATCACAACCCCACTTGTCCCATACCAACACTGATTGTGAAGGTCAACAGTCAAACTCCAGTGTCCGGAAGAAGATGCTCAAAACTGATTTCACACGGCCAGCAGTGTGCAGCCTCCATGTAACAGTGCAGTCTATCAATCACGAACACCCATCCACAGCAGCTGGCCCCTCAGCTGCAGGTCTTCACCCTCCCTGCCAACCCCAAATGCAGATACGCTTGCAGCAAGAGCGTCCAGAGGCTCCGACTGCGGCAAGTGAGCCCTGCCTGCCTGCTGCCCATCAACCCATCCAACATGCTACACCATTGCCAACAACAGCACTACTGCATAGATAGATACCAATGAAAGCACATCGCAGAGCACACAGTGTCAGTCTTGGTGACAACAAATAATACTATAACACCTGAACACCACAGCCGCCATAGAAACTCATCCCAGCCAACCCAACACGCTGCAGGTGCTGCTTTTGATGCTGCTATTGCTTTACCTGCTGCAGCTCAAGCTCCTGCATTTTTTCCATTCCAAAAATGTTCACCATGAATGCCTCATAGTCTGGATGAACCTTGTCTTGCACATGGGCCTTGTATGAGCGCAATGCAGCACGCAGCTTTGCACTGTCCTGCCTCCAGCAGTCGACCAGCATCAGGTAAGCTTTGCTGGTGTAACGCTGACATAGTGCCAGCCTGGCATGTGTCAGGTCCAGCTGAGACAAAGTTTGCAGAACCTCCAGCTCCGCAGCTGGAGCTGAGGATGTTGCTGCTGCAGGTGACTGCACCATTGCTGCTGCCATTGCTGCTGGAGCAGCTGCTATCAACGCTTTTGAGGTTGCTGCAGTTGCTAGGGCTGTCAGGACATTGCTGCCTTGGTAGGTAGGACAGCCTGCATGCAATAGCAGCACGAATGCTGAACATGGTGAGGCTGCAGCAGGCAAAGACCATTCAACAATAGAGCTAGGTTGGGGGCCCTGTGTGCTTAGAGGAAAGTGGAGTGTGGTGTTGATACTGTCAACAGGCTGCTGTTACAAGTAGATGGCGTCTTCATCTGTTGACCCCAGATAGGGGGCCTTGACAACCCAGGTGCCCAGTACCAAAGCATGTTGGGCTTGAGTTTCTCATGACAGGCCAGCAGAGCACTTCAAACTCACCAGCTCAGCTACCACTCCAGCTCCAGCTGCTGATGCTGATGCTAGTGGTGGGGGCACGGCAGCACCTGCAGGGCTGCAGCCCTTTGGCAGCAGCAGCATGAGAGGCCCCTGCTGCTGTCCACCTGGCTCTGATGCTGGCATGAGCCACACAGGCTGCTGAAGGTTCTGCAGCAGGTCAGTCAGTGACACAGGAGCTGCTGCTGAACCAGGCTGTACAGAGTACGCGTCCGCTGAAGGTGGTGTCAATGCAGGCCGTGCTGGGGCTGCCAAGCTTGTAGATGCTGCAGCCGGGTCTGTTGCGTCTGCTGCTGCTGGGGCTGTCATGGCTGCTGCCGGCGCTGAGGCCATTGTTGATACCATCCCTCCTGCCAGCCTACTGGAAACTGATGCTCCAGAGGCACCTGCTGATGGAGCTATCAAAGCTTCTGGTGCTGGAACAAACAACAGTCCAGCTGCTGCCTTTGCTGTATCAACAACATCCCCACCAGCTGTTGCGTCAGATGCTGCTGGCACAGCTGCTGCTTCAACAATTGGTGCACCTGCAGCTGGTACTGCTGAAAGACTTAGGATACCCTGATCTGCGGCTGCTGCGGGTGTTTCTGCATCCCTTGTATCTGCCGTGGCTTGCACAGGTGGCCGAGGCGCCTGCTGTTCTGTCTCAGCATCCTGGGTCCTTGACTGGGGCAGTCTCCCTGGGATCGACACTACCTCTATAGATGCTGCCTTTGCAATCCAACTGGTCCCATCATTGATATGCTCACGATGCTGCTGGACTGTGCTGTTGCTGAGCTTTTCTGTTGCATCCCTCTTCCTGCTCGCTGTGGTTGCTATTGCTAGTGTCTGTGGTGTGTGCTGCTGTGCTGTAAACACTGGTGTTGCATGCTCCTGGGATGTAAGAGACATCATGCGGCAGGCAGGCAGAGACTCTCAGGCCTGGAGCACACGGAACGTAACAGAGGGCAGGCAGAGCATGCTGTGTTTTTGGTGACAAGAGACATCCACTGTGTAGTGTTTTCAGGCATGTCAAGACAGCAGACAACAGCTGGCATGGCTACTTGCTGCTCAGTGCATGTGCAGACCCTGTTGCTGCATTGACTTACAGATGTATGGATAGATATGTACCTTACAAGGTGAGCAAGACATGTGCAAAATGCCCAAATCCTACACTTGTCCAGCAGTAGCGTGGGAGCCAGCTGCTGCATGAAAACCAAGTATCCTGCATGGTGACAGCTCACCTGCCGCACAGTAGATGGCTTGCGTTTCTTGGCCCCCTTGGGCCGCTCCTCCTTTCTATCATCCCCGCTGCCATTAGTTGCCTCATCTAGTGCTGCTCTAGACGGTTTTTCTGGCTTTCGTGATCGCTTCTTGTTGCTGACTTTTTGCTTCTGTGGCTCCTGCTGCTGCTGGTGCTCCTCCTCCCCTTCATGGGAGCTTGCTCCTGCTTCTCCTTGACTTTCTGCTGCTTCTTGTTCTGCCTTCACCTTGCTGCTGCTCTTCAAACTGCCAAACGCCTGCAGCACATGATACAATGCATACAACAGTCTGTCGGCTTGACGCACCACCTAGGTGATGCTGGCTGGCCAGATGCTGCATGTGCAGTATGCAAGACAGTGCCAGGTGTATTGAAAAGTCAATTCTGGCAATTGATGCCAGCAGGCGTTGTCAAACGGCAAAAGGCTGCAAAACAAAAGTTCACCTCAATGTTGCCAGTACTGCTGGCCACAACTTCTAAGACGGCTATTCAGTCAGGGTCAACGTTCAATGAGTCAGGGCAGACCCCAAATGGAAAGAATACTGCTTGCTCTCTGCCGCATTGCTGTGTATGTTATCCACATGACTGTGGATGCGCTCACACCTGTTTGAGCTGCTGGAAGTACTCATCCTCCGTCAATAGATTGAGTTCCATGGGTGAAGCAACCTGTGAAAAACATCAAAACACAGTTTCCGTTAACACCCTTCATAGCAAGCACTGCTGTAGCATCTGCATATGGCACTGCAGGTCCCCAATGAGGACTGGTCTGCCCTGACTGCATGCTGCCGCCACATGCTGGCCCAGCTGCAGCCCACATGCATCACTGTGGGAGAAGAATGACTGCAGTGTGCATTGCTGTTGTGGTTGGAGGCTGTGATGAACCATGCTGATCAGTGTTGCTTCTCACATCTCCTGGCTTCCACTTTTGGCCCAACTCAATGTACTTCCAGTCCACTTCATCCCAGACACGGGCTCGTCGAAGCAACTCCGGCTGCATGTATGGCACAGCATGCAGCACAATGAGCCCTTGAATTGAGCAAGCATAAGTATGGATGCACTCTCAAAAGTGATATTCCAGCAACATGCGTTTGAATGTTTGGCAGCGGCTCTTGAAAATCTTCAGGATTGATAACAGGTGCCCTGATGACAGGTTGGGCATGCTGCACATTCATGCTCATTACAAGCGCAGTACTGGACGTACTTCTAGATCACAAAACTCACCTTGATGTACTCTGATGGCGAGTCATGAAAGGGATAGTCAATCTGCAAAACGCCATGCAGAAAGACATGCAGAACAGGACTCATTCAACATGTCCTGAAGCACAGTTGCTGGTGCAACAACAGTATGCCAGCCAGCAGGCCACATTTCGACGGTGCAAACAGCCTGGCATGCAACGTTGTAACAGCTTAAGTAAGAGCGGGTTCTCACCAGATACTTTTTGCCTACTGAGGCTACACAGCCAAGCCAGGCGCAAGGGTCTGTCTTGCTATTGTTGGACACTTCGACAAATTCCCCCACCTGCAGGCGGGTGGTGCAGTGGTGAGCACATGTAGTGGGGGCGCAACGCCGAAAAAATTGTCACTTGTACGTAACTTTTTGGCGTAACAGCTGCCCAGCACACCTGGAGCTCATACACCTCCTTGCCAAAATCAATAGGCACATCATGGGGAAAGATATTGTCTGGATCACATCTGTCCCGCTCTCCATTGTCATACTCTACTGTGAGGTGCTTTGCAGCCTTCCTGACCACTTTTGCGGGCCTGCATGAAGACAACGCCGTTGGTTGGTTGGGCACAACGCTCAAAGCAGCAGGTTTACAGAGTAAGCATAGGCAATGCAGGACAACAAGGGCGTCCTACTCGCTAGAATACCTTCAAGAGGTGCTAACCAATGAGTCGAGATAACTTCACGCTGAACACGCCTGATGCTCCGGATACATGAGCAGGTTGCGACACCAACGTTCAAAGAAAACGCGTCCCGCAATGTGCTAGCCTGGTAGGCGTGGAGCGTTCCATTGACGTCGTGCAATACGTATGAACGACATGCCACGTTGGAGACAGTATTAATCAGCTACGGCAAAGCTTCGTGCCAGAGGCCTAAGCGCGCCTTCTCGCAGTGCTACATATCTTGGGAGGTAGACGATTGCAATACATGAAGAGCACACTCAAAAGTAAGTAGGCTTGGTGATGCTCGTGGTCAGACCGCGGGCAGCAGACTCACCAGTAGGCTCCTGCAAAACCAGTCCTGTCCTTATCCCTGGGAGCAGAAGGAGGCAAACATATGATAAATCTTTGTTGAACACCAATTTGCTGCCGGAATTTTACTAGGTTGGGACCACACTGCGTATCGGTGTGGACGAGCGCAACCATACCTTGTTGGCTCCCACCAAACGCGAACTCGTTCTCCCTGCGCATAGTATCAAGCCATAAGCAGGGAGTTGCTCAGAGTTGGGGCTCATGCAAAGAGATGGCAAGGGTGGTGTACCAGCCTGTGCTGGTTTACCTTGTCCGAGCTCTTAGCGGGCTTGACTGAGCGCTCAACCTCATAATCTTCGTACATTTCATCCTCGAGTAGCTCTGCAGCTGACTTCCGGTGTACTTTACGTTGAGCTCTCGCCATTGTTGCGATGTTCACAGCGGTCGCATTGACTGTCACCTATGGTTCTGAATACTTTATTTGGCAAGTTCACAGTTGAGCGACGATACACCCGTGGAGCATGCCTTGCATCCTTGGAGGATGGTGTTCTGTTCATTGCTACAGGAAGGTTAAACGGCCATTGTTATAACAGGAGGGAATGCAAGTGATCTGATGCGCGTTATTGCATCGCACCAATAACAGATAAAATGTTTGGTTAGTATAGTACTCGTGTCTCTAGCTTCTGCCGGTCATCATCAACGATCGAATCTGGTGTACATGTTCCCGGCTCGGTTGACGTTTGTGAGCGGGTAGTGCGCTGGCATACTCGCTTCTGACGTTTGTGTCAGGATGTACCCCAGTCATGAAAGCTTTGTTGACAGTTCAGTGACTGATCATCATGATGCAGGGCTTCTGGGAAAAAACCGCGCAGACTCGCACAGACGTGCACATGTGTCCAGTGGCGTAAACGCAGGTGGATCAATTGGAAGAAGAAATGGCCAAGGTGAGCCAGGTGCAGAGCGCTGCGTTGTCATTCACAAGCCTACCATTGCTTGAGTTCTTTTATCTTGCAGTACTTGTGTTGGACATCGGCAGTCTCTGACTGCTTCTCGGCAAGAAACGTCTGCTGCAGGCAGGTGGTGAGAGTGTGATGAATCTTTTACAATACGAGCTGTCAAATGTGAGCTGTCTGTGTTAAATTCATCAGCGGCAACTAGTACTTGCTATGTCCAAGCTTTCCCTGGTGCTAATGGTCAGAAGCGTCAGAGCCTCATACTCTTGTACAGCGGCCGCACACCAGGCTATGCAGTGCTCATAGCCAGTGCTTGTCGCACTACTTAACGTATCAAGCTGGCAGCAAGTGCATGCAGTGTCATTCAGACCACCCGGTGGATGGTCACCATGATGGGGTGCCGGGCAGCACCTGACAGGCCCAAACCTGACATTCTCACACATGTCGTTGGAAAATCAGGCTGGTTAACCAGTGCAAATGACGGCAGTCTATGCAGCTGCCAGGGTGCAAAGCTACATTAGCTGCATTCTGCTTGATAAAGGTGGTGTGGAGTCTTCTGCGCCAGCGGCATGCCAAGAGCTGGCTGACCTCTGACTGGGTCTGCTTTCACTTCAGGTGTAGTGCAGAACTGGTCTGCAACGCCCGCCGCGGGTTCAAGTTGAATATGACAGCCCCACAAAGCACACACATGTTGCAGTCTCTGAAATGTGTCCCTGCTCTTAAACACAGCAGTCGCCAGTGCTTGACACTACTGGTAGTAGTACTAGCCTAATCATTGAATGCCCCTTTCTGGTCAAGCGGATCTATGGGACTTGACACCTAGCACAAATGACAGCAGTCTACCCAGCTGCTTCTAGCGAAAGCATGCCAGACTCTATGCGGCATATGAGGCTGCGCAACAGCTGGCATTGCAGATCACTGTTTAAGACCTCAGCAGGGCCCCTAAGAAAACACATCCAGGCCTGCCACTTAAACGTCTCTACATCCTGTTCAGACTTGACAACGTTGATTGTTGGAGTTCAAACTCTATGAAGAGGAGGAGTCATCGACAGGGGGACTTCTTTCAGAATTTGATGAATGGCTCGAGTGCAGCCGCTGCAGAAAACGAAGTTCGTTTTCTTGCATCTGCTATATTGCTGCCCTGGAAAGGAGGCCCTCCAGGGCCTTGTCCTGCTCACCAAGGGACATCACCCGTTGAGCAGCAGTGACAGTAAGATTGTGTGATTTGCGGCAGCGCATGCAGCTCATACTGTAGGGCTGTAGCTTGCTGCATGGCATTGTGCATAATGCACCAGAGACTGTGTAGAGAGCATCTAGTACATGCAGACCTCCCGGAGCCATCAGAGGCATTCTGTTGGGCCTGCCAGAGCAAAGCGTGAATTTGTAGCTGTACTGCTTTGTGCAGTAGAGGGGTGTCTCCATCCTGAGATGCACCGTACGTTGAATGCAGCACAACCAACTGTTCAACACAACAACAGCCACGGTGGGGTGACTGTGAGCTGTGTTTGCCAGTCTTCTGCAGTCAAGTCATGTGCAGCTGAGCGGTAGCTAGTCAACAGCCCACAGAAATTGCTGGTTTGTGAACCTTGTAGGC
This sequence comes from Coelastrella sp. MACC-549, assembly GCA_018290735.1. Taxonomy (NCBI): domain Eukaryota; kingdom Viridiplantae; phylum Chlorophyta; class Chlorophyceae; order Sphaeropleales; family Scenedesmaceae; genus Coelastrella; species Coelastrella sp. MACC-549. The sequence goes on from JABEVS010000002.1 coordinate 155,512, forward strand.
AGTTGAGGGTGCAAGCTGCAGGTGACACAAGCAGCAGCATGCACAGTAAGGCTTTCATCAGTGCTGGTGCTGCACGGCCTGCATACTGCACACTCACGAGCACCATCCTTACACAAGTTGGCGCCTTGTAGCATAAGTTGCAACTGCAGTTGTCTGGTCTGCAACAGGCACCAGACACTGATGCATCGGAGCAGTACTGTGAGCTCATTGTTACCCGGTGGGCCAGCGCTTGAGACTAGATACGGCTGTGGAAGTTCTGGTTCTTGAGCAGACCCACACAGCGGGATGATATTTGTCACTGACAATCAGTGACAACAGCAACATGTTAGCCCCAGTAGTGAATATTTCAGCACACTGAGGAAGCTCCTGGCAGGAGCTTGCCAGAGCCTTTGGCTTGTAAGGGAGGATTAATCATCAAGATTGACAGATGGTATGTGAAGCAGCAAAGTCGTTGCTTCAATCCTCAAGCACTGCTTCTAGGATTTTGTAGCTAGTAGCGGGAGATCTATGACTCTTTCAACACCGTGTTGGAGACACAGTGCGACTTGACTGGTCACCAGCCAAACGGGTTGACCTGCTGACATAAGCCTGGGAATTGATTATAGAGCTTGTGGCTAGCAGAGGGGATTACTGATCAGTCACAGCGTGCAACCAGAAGTTTTAAAGTGTTGAGGCAGGCATGCACACGTACACAGCTGGGAGGCCCTCAGGCTGTGGGCTTAGGGTTTTCTGCACTGAGGCAATACCTCTGACAACAGGCTCCTTGAAGGGCTTCTGTACTTCACAATGTCCTAAGTCAGTCATAAGATTGTATGTTTCAAACTCGCAGAAGCCTAGACAAGTAGTACACGCCAACTGCTGTTGCATGTTCTCCTGAGCATTCAACAAATGCCCTTATTTCAACGTAATAAGCTTACATTGCAGCGCTTTTGATATGTGTGCTAAGGAGGAGACCCAGCAGCCTGCCGTTGACGATGTCTGGGACGACAACAGCGATGACGAGACCCACACTGAACGTGCACAGCTCGATCGAGAATGGGACGCCCGGCATCAACAATTCTACAATGTAAGTATCTGATGCGGCCTAGGTATATGCAATAAGCAGAGGGTCCGCTTCTTCACCTGTGCGTGTTCATGCAGACTGGATACAGAGAAGGGATGGATGAAGGCAAGGAACTGACTCTTCAGCTAGGGTTCAATGCAGGTAGATATGCTGACGGTTGCACCGTGACGGAGACCAGCATCAACATCCACATCATCATCATCAATAGCAGCAGCAGTAGCAGCAGCAGCAGCAGCAGCAACAGCAGCAACAGCAGCAGCAGCAGCAGCAGATCGACTATTTTTTACTCTACGAGATATGGTGTGTGCAGCCCCATTCAAGCTGTAAACAGTAGACACACCTTTTTTGGCCCACGCTGAGTAAGATGCTTCTGTTCTGCTATCACTTGCTGTAGGTTTCAGTGAAGGAGCCCAGGCAGGGTTTGAGTATGGCGCAATCAAGGGAGCATTACAAACCCTGGCAGTATTGTGTACAGGGCCACAGGAAACATCCGACAAAGTACGGCACCTGCCAAGAACCCATCCGTCAGCTACTGCGCTTCATCTGTATTGCTATCTTCAATGCATTCACAGTAAATGCATATAGACAGGTTAGCAGCACACTCAATGGAGTATGCTTGCAGCGCGGGCCACTTGTCTGCAGACGCTGCCATTGAAACACGTTTGGTGTTTGCATAAATGTTTCTGGCTGTCTGCTGTTGCCTTATGCATCATCGATTGCAACAGTCACTTGCTGGTCACATGCTCATAGGGGTGCCTGATGCTGCAATGACTGTTGCCCGCAGATACAGGAGTTACTTCAGCAGGTCAATGCTCTGCCCAACCGGGTAGTCATGCGCGATACCTGCATGGCTTTGCTGCAGCAACCAGTTGCAGGAGTAGCAGCTGGTAACTTGCAACAGGCGCTGCAGCAGTTGCAGCTGCAAGGTAGGGTGGGCCAGGGTCACCTGCAAGTCAATAGTAAGCAAATAATCCTAACCATTCTGCAAGTCAATAACCATTGTGCAAGTCAATCCTAACCACTCTGCAAGTCAATAATAAGAACCCTTCTGCTCACGCACTGGCAGCCTGCTGAGAGCTTAGGCTTGGCATCATAACCCAACTGTGCAGATAGGTACAGATAACATAATTATTCATTTTCTCCCCTCTGCCGATATCACTGGGCTTATGCACAGCTGCAATGACTTGTCATGACAGCGACAAGTGTTCATGTACACTGTGGTGACTGCAGATGGGGTACAGCCACCAGAGGCATCAGCAGCTACTGCTTCTACCTTGACAGACACCCGCAGCAGTGGTGCAACAAGGGACAGTGGCAGAAGTGAGCAGCAGCCAGGACCAACGTTACCACAGCAGCTGGTGATACATATCAGAAACGAGCTGCTGAGTCTTGGGGTTGATGTGGCAGGTGCACCAGCAAAGGCACCACCAGCAGCTGCAATCAGACCTGAGTCTTGTACAGCAGCATCAGCAAATGAAGCCGCAGGTGCTGGGACTAGCCCAGGGCAACAAGCTGTTTGAACAGCTGGCTGACTCTCACGATGTGCTGTGGGTGGACCTGACTTGTAATTTTTCATGATGATCTCATGAAGGGTGCCACAGACCCCTCAGGGCTGACTGATGCACATCACATCATGTTACATGATGCTGTACAGAGTCCCTCAGGGAACTGGGTCGAATGGGTCGACTGGGTGCTCAGTTGCTTCCCACAAGGGTGCCACGCTTGCAATTGCAGCACAGTGTGCTGCAGCAGACTTGTTTGGGTGTCCAGGATCTGTTGATTGTAGTTGGTGTCACTCCTGAAGGCAATGACATTCCAAGTGCCACTGGCTCATGGACCTTTGTGCAGAGGTGGATCTATGTCTGTCTATTACATCATGTATGATAGCATCTGCAGACAGCTGTCAGCCTGCATGGTTTTGTTGTATTGCTATGAGTGCCTTGTCGTGACGGCAGTTGCTCATCCAGCAGCTGTTTACCCCAATTGATATGGCTGATTACTGGCGCATACTATGGGGTTGGCTTGCAGAAAGGCAAGTTACTGTGTTGTATGCAGGCAGTGAAGCAAATTGTAATGGCCTGTGGTGCAGCACACGTGGTAGCTACAGCAGTGTTGTTGTCAGCCAATGAAATCTGTCAGAGCTACTTTGCAGGAAGGAAAGTATCTGCCACAGGGTCCACACGCCCCGGGTCCGCCAGCAGGTTCTGGTCCAATCCTTGACAAGGAGGATGCTATCAGTCACTTGCTGTCAGTCACTTGCACTGTCAGTACACACAAAGTCACCCAAATGCCCCAAGGTCCTTCAAGCTGTCCATGAAGTCAGCCAATTTACTGTCAACACTGGCTGCAGGCTTGCCAGCTGCTGTTGCTGAGCCCTTAGACCGGCCAGCAGGTGCAACATACGTCTGCACAACTGAACCCCACTTCCCTTGTTCCTGGGGCTGCTGCAATTGCTGCGCTAACCTGCTGGCACCCACCCTACTGCCTATTGCTGACTTCTGCACAGGTGCAAGGCCAAAGCCAGGGCCTATTTGCACCTCTGCTGAGGGATCTATCTGCACGGGCTTGCTCCCTGCTGCTGCTGCTGCTGCTGCTTCCCTGCGTACCAGGACAGATGCTGGTACCATGCTGGTCAACGCCTTGTCTTTGTGCGCCAAAGGCCGCTTTGCTACTGTGCTAGCACCTGTGATGGTGGTAGCTCCCGCCTTGCTACCTGCTGCTGCTTTCCCCCCTGCTCCTGCAGAAAGAGTGCTGCTTGGTGCTGGAGGCAATATGCTGCTGCTGGGGGCGCCAGGGGGCGGCATTGCAGGTGGCGGCAGTATGCCTGCTGCTGCTGCTGGCGGAGGCATAGCAGGTGGTGGTAGGATACCCGCTACTGCTGGTGGTGGTGGCATGGCAGGAGGTGGTAACCACGCACCAGGAGGCGGACCTGCAGGAACATTGAATGTGCGTACATGAGACAACCAGCTCCTGTCAGATGATATGTCTGAAACCTGGAGTTACAGCTGATTGCTCATGTGGCATCTGTGACGTTTGGGTTTCTGGCTGGTTTTTCAAAAATGCACAGGCTGGCAGGTGCTCTTGTGAAGCACCTCACAACCATGAAATTGGAGGATTGTACTGCCTCAATAAGCTCACTCCACCCTAAACACCTGAGCTAGCTGCCACTCCCCACAGTGCGGGACAATGTCTTATCTACCTCCATCATTAGTGCTGTGTCACACAACACTTGAACTCTTGCAGTACAGCTGCGCACAGCTCACCTGCTGGTGGTGGCAACATGCCATATGCTGCTGCTGCAGGTGGTGGTCCCAGTGGCGGCGGCAAGACAGCTGCTGGTGGAGGGGGTCCAGGTGGTGGAGGCAACACTGGTACGCTGCTGCTATCTGCTACTGCTGCTGCTGCTGCACCAACAGGTGGTCCTGGAGGCGGAGGTAGTACTGCACCTGCATTAACAGCGTCATTGGGTTGATCAGCAACCTGATGGTTTGTGCCAGGTTCTGCTTCTATTGTGTCTGGACCGCTGCTTTTTGAACACTGCTCAGTGGAAACAAACATGATGATGGTTATGTCAAGTGCGAAGAAAAAACATCATCACACGGCCCTCCAGCACGCTGGCATCACTGCAATGCTGATCATGAGCTGCATTCCTAGGCATAAGCTGCAGAGCTCACACACAACACTAAATTACAACTTGCTCCAGCACCAACACTGATTATTCGCACCTGTCGCGTGTGCTGCTGCTGGTCCTGGTCCAGGTGGTAGAGGCGGGGCGGATGCTGGTGGTGGCGGCAGACCAGGTTTGGGGCCAGCCGGTAATGGAGGTGGCTTGGGAAGAGGCACACTAGACAACCCGGCATGCAGCTGCTTGCCCTCCTCCTCAGCTTGCCGCTTGCGTAGATCCTCCTCCTGCAGTCGAGGGCATCAAAGAGCAGTTGATTAATTGTGCAGGAGATTGGCAGAGCAAAGATGCATTCCAGTGTTACGCCACAGGCAGGTGTGACTTGATCACTTGCTGGCAGAAAGGTTGCATACCCTTCAGCTACACTCCGTGCTTGTCAACATGGTTGTATGAGCCGACCAGACCTGCAGATGGGAGCCAATTGTGGTACCTTTTGTCGGCGGATAGCTGCTTCGTAGGCCTCCATGACCACCTTCTTGCGCAGCTTCTGCAGCTTGTTGAGCTCCCCACCATTCTGCTCTATGGCTATCAACTCCTCAAGCTCCTCTTTCAGTGTCAGCGCTTGAGTTTTCTTGTTGAAGGCCTCTCTTATGTAATGCCTCTCAGCTCTGTTGCGTTTGATTTCTCGCTTTCTGGCTGTGAGGAGCGAAGGTACCAAGAGCAGACGGAACAGGAGGTCCTTGGCTCTTGAGCACCTCAACTGCTCATCACATCAAAATACCTCAGCTGCTCTCATGCAAAAAGGCAGCCATACTTTGCAGATCCTTCGTGATACTGCTGCTGCGCTTAAAAGAGTTCGACAAGCCCAGTATCGCACCTTGCTTCCGGTAGGCATCTGTGGGATTCATATCCCTTCCTCCTTTCGTCTTCATCTTGGCTCAGGTGTATTTAAAGAGACTTCGTCGAGAAACAATGAGGAAGTTGTCAACACGGCAAAGAGCACCGTAGGCTGGCAACAGGGCCTAGGCAGCAGCAGAGGCCGTACTGTAGTCTCTGGTTTGTGGCAACAGCATGTGGTGCTTGCGTACAACCATTAGCATTAGCTATCCGCAATCAACGGATTTTGCATATTCTGTGACATGTCCGCGGACTTGCGCAGCTACAGTCCAGACGTGTTCTGTCATCAGAGGTTTGAGAGTCTACGTGCAGGGTATAGACATTCTGACACAGGATTCAGTTTTTCAACTCTGCATCCCGTCACGGCCGCCTAAGTGATACAATGGCAGCAAATTATTGAGAGCATTGGTGATAATCTGCCTTGGAGCAATGTTGGGCACCAGAGCTAACCACCAGGTACCATGATGTGCATGAGCCAGTTACATTGCCAACAATGACATGGCCACAGGACTTGCTGCAGCCAGCAAACATATGCTAGACCAGCAGCATATCTATAATACCCCTGTACTATCGCATCAGCTGTAAAAGCGTCAATTGATGTCGTGAGCCGCTAGTGACACTGCAGCAGTCGCTTCTGCAGCAACTGCCAGGAGTCCATGCTAGACACGACCGCTGGTGGATTGGTTTGCAGCGCAGCAACAAAACAGCATCGTTTTCATCTGAATAGGCCCCCAAGCTATCCATTTCACTTGTCCAGCTTGCTGAAGTACTCCATAGACTTGACTGGATCTGCCTTCATTGTTGCTGCTCCTGGGGTCCAGTTGGCTGGGCACACCTCACCATGCTCATCAGTAAACTGCAAACAGCAACATGAGCACACGTTTAATACTGCTCACGGTCCACAAGGTTTGTACAGAAATCTCTCAAACAGTAGTTGAGCAGCACAAGAGTAACAGTCCGCAGCTGCTGCCTACACAAGACATAGCATCTCAGCGCACTTGCCACAGCATATCAAGCTGTTACATAGCTTTTACATAGCATCTCAGAAGCGCTGCAGATGCTTTGTGCACATATGAAGTGGGCTTCATTATGTTTTCGTCGCAACACACCATAGGTACTGCCACATGCTGAGGAGTGCCAGCACGATGATGCTAGCTGCTGCAGCTGACTTTACAGTCACTCACCTGGAATGCCTTTACAAGGCGGAGTGTTTCGTCCACATTGCGGCCCACTGGCAGGTCATTCACTGTCTTCTGGCGCAGAGTGCCATCTGGGCCAATGATGAACAGACCGCTGCAGTTCATAACCAAGCAGGTAACAAAGCTCAGCTGATGCGACATGCAGTAAGCAAGCCAACAGAAGGCACAGACGGAAAGGAGCACCAAACTGCACAGGAGATGATACAGGTCAGTGTGTTGGCCATGAAATTGGCACTGAGCCCAGCCGCAAACCCAGAAGCATTCTGCTTGATTATTTCAACGCTGCCAGTTGACACAAACCGCCTCTGGCTGTCTTTTACCGTAGGGCCACGCCAGCATCAGCGCCGTCCTCAATCAACACCTCGTAGTCCCTGGCAATCTGCTTGGTAAGATCTGACAGGAGGGGGTAGTTGCAGCCACCAAGACCACCCTTGGCACGGGGTGTGTTCACCCAGGCCTGCAGTGGGGAAGACAGTGCAAGCTCAGGACTGTGACTAACACGGGCGCAACAACAGGCTGGCAGGTCTGCAGCTTGGAAGTGCAATGCACCCAGCTTTGAAATGCTCTAGCAGGAGTTCTGCGTGCTTCGACAAAACTTTTCCTGACCAAGAACACGACTGTCACCAATGTCGCGCTGCAGAGCTGCTCAGGCAGCACCACTCCCAGCACAGGCTGCACAATGGTCAATGCTGCAACTTGCTGCAGTCTATATCATTGATGCGACTTCCAAATGTAAATACTCACCAAGTGGGTAAAGTGGCTGTCTACGCTGCAACCAACGACCTGCATAGCATGGACCAATGGCATCAACAGGTGAGAACCTTCTAGAAGGGGCACTGACATCAAAGGAACATCAGACAAAGCAACCACGTGTCATACAGGCAGCGGCTGTGAAATTCATTTTGACTTTTACACTAATGTCATTTATGGTACAAGATCCTGATAGACACGGCGGCCCAGAGTACTCTGGTGAACGACTGTGCTTGATCAATATGTCACCGGACTCAGTGCTATTCTGGCTCAGACACCATCGTGACCCGGACAGTGCAACATAAATGACTTGAGTTTGCCATGCATGGTACAGCTGCATATGCTGCCAAGTACATCCACGCTGGTGCCACAGGCTGGCTCTGTCAGATGCAACCCACGTTCACGCCAATGTCATGGAATTCCTTGACGCGGTCACTAAAAGCGACAATCTCAGTTGGGCAAACGAATGTGAAGTCCAGTGGATAGAAGAAGAACACCAGGTACTTCCCTGCAAACCAGCCAGGGCCCGACAATCCAACCAGGGCACGAAGAAATGATTGAAAGACGTAAGAGGAAGCGCGCGCGGTAAAAGCGACAGAATAAACACACAGTTCTGCTTGATTCAACATGAACAGCTGCTGCTACTGGTCTTTTCATGCTGGCTGGATGACCACACAGCAGCACACCACACGCCAACTGCGAACGCACCCTTGAAATCCTCGAGGGAAATTTCCTTGATCTCTCCGTCAACTACTGCCTGGCCCTTGAAGGCAGGAGCGGGCTTGCCAATGATCGCAGGCATTGTACGTTTACCGCTGATGGACTGGTGTTTGCTTTTCCTGTGTTCAGGTGGGGGTTGCAGCGCTGTACTAGTATGAATTGTTTATGAGTGACTGGCAATCGTCACCGCCTATGAAGCGTGTGCAAAGGATTCTCAGGAAGTTGAGGCGGGTGTGAGGCGTATCGTGTGACAGTTCTTTGGTAATTTCGATGTGCTCGCTGTCGCTTGCGGACTCAGAGGGTTCAGATAGCACCAAAAGATTGTCTGGTTGCAGGCCACATCGCCGAGTCCGTGGAACGTGAGCTGTTTTGGGACCAGCAGACCATGCCAGAAAAGGTGCATACAGCGCTGCCGTCCGTCGCGTCTCCCAGCAGGAAAAGTGCACATTATTCGGAAGTGATAACAGACTTACGGGCAATACTGCAAGGTGAACTCTGCGACTTAGGATCGCTAGCCAAGTGCTGCCTGCAGCTAGCCAAGGCAGTACTATACTGTTACTACAGTACAATCTATACCTGGATTTGCAGCAATCAGCAACAGCTGACCACACATATACTGACAACTGGCCCGCTGCTACCTGTGCAGATGAAAGTAACTGGGTAGCTGCCATGGCAACAGCAAGCAGCGTCTTGCATAATGCCTTTGAGTACTTTCACTGGACTGTAAGTCACAACTGATGCTTGCGTCAGGGGTCACCCAGCCCCTGACGTACTTGCCCAACGCATAGCATGCATGCCGTCTGCCATCAGCAACCCTTCAAACTAACCACCAACAGTCAGCAGGATCATGCTCACTGAGCAGGCACCAGTGGTGAGCACATCTGGCCCTGGGCCATCCACTTATTACCTGCAGGGCTTCTACTGTGCGTGGCCAGATGAGTCACCTAATACCCTAGTTGTAGGTCCCTATCAAGGGACGCTGGGATGCTGTAGAATACCTTTTGGCAAGGGGGTTTGTGGAGCAGCAGCGAGTAGCAGGCAGACACAACTCGTACATGAGGTGCACAAGTTCCCTGGCCACATTGCTTGCGCTTCTAGGTGAGCAGGTGTTGGGGAATTACAGCATGGAAGTATTGCAGATTTACCGTGAGAAACAATATGTAACATTCTATATAGTGCTTGATCATTGGTTGGACAGAAGCAGGGTGATGACAACGGCAACACCGAGGCAAAGTGGTTATCATTGTGTATATATATATATACAACAGCAGCGGTTGGCTCACAATTATGGTGCACCAGCTTGATTCACCTTTTCGCCCTATCTGCGGCCATCATACTTTGTCCTATAGGATGACAGCTCACCATCAAAGAGCCAAGGCTGCAAACGGAAGCGCTTTTTGTAAATGACCATGTTGGTGCATGGCACTCCAGGGTCGTATTGTTGTAGGCCAGCTGAAAGACATGGCCACACTGTTACAAGCTGTAAGGTAACAATTATATGAGCGTGCTTCACATGTGTGCCTCTGCTACCTGCAGTACTATGTCTGAGATTGTGGTCCCCCTGGTATCTGCAAGCAGCCAACAAGTCATTGCAGTGCTGGATGTTGACTCAGACTTGCCAGCAGCCTTCGATGAGGTGGATCGAAGGCACTTAGAAGAGCTCTGCAGCTGGATGGCAGGCAGATATGACGTCAGGCGATAGAGGGTGCTGAGCAGTGTCCTGCAAGGTCCAGTTGAAGGAACATATATGTCATCGACGGCGTTATAACCCCACTGAGGATAATCAGCAACTGTCTTGTTTTATGGTGTGACAAGCTGCAGCTTCCCACTGGCAGGTGGGTTGTGCTGTTTTGAAACTGTAGGCCTCTGTATTATTCCTCACACCACTGGTTGAGGGCCCAGGATTCACAGGTGTGACAGTGTGCACAGGCTTTTGGAGCAGTGCTGGCTGTTGTGTGCAATTGCAGCACCTGCTGAGCACACACCGCAGATGCACCACCACACGAAGCAAATCTTGGACACCCTACATTTGTGGCCTGTGCTGTGAGGTCCTGATAGTTCACTTGGTTTGCATGGGCAGGGCCTCGCGGCTGGAATAGCCCTTTGCATTCTTCCTTTGTGGCCTGCAGTACAGCCCGAGCCTTGGGCAAAATGCCGACACTTGCAAACTGTTGATTTGATGGCATGGAAAGGCTTTCTATGCGATTTGACCAGGGCTACGCGTATAAACTCACTGGTCAGGTACCTGAGTGACCAGTCACTGCCAGCCTGATTGAATCACTCCATTGCAGTCTGCCGCAGAAGCTTGAAGTCTGCAATGGGCTGAACTGCTGCAGACAGTGCCACTCAGTGGATTAATACATTATTGATTAAAGAGATATCACCAAACCTGCCAAACTTTGGCAGGTTGGCCCTCGGAGGGCAGCGTGGGAGCCCCCGGCACCTTTGCAAGCAACCTCAGCACGTGCTTTGGACCGTCCATAGTTTGAAACTTGACATCACATCGTACGCCGTACGGCAGGTTGTTGCTCATGCGATGAGACTCAGTGAGCCGAGCCTCGGGCTGTTGATTCACACACTGGCCATGGTTTTTCATCTCAGTAAGTACAGGTACCACAGTAGTACTGTGGTATAGTCTGGCAGACTCAGGATCAGCTGGACAGCCGAGGCGACACCAGCATCTAATGTGTGTATATATAAAAACCGAGCATCCCAAAGCATGTCACTTGCCATCGCATATCAGAGTGTTGCATGTCAGTTTTCTACGTGGCTTCTCTAAGAACACCAACTTGGTACCAACCACAGTGTTGTGCAATCATTGATTGTGACGATCAAACTTGCTCTGCACAATGACATGAGATACCACATGTCAAAGAAATTGAGCCATGCAGCGAGTGGAAATGCTATGCTAAATGCCATGTACCTTTGTGGCACAACAAGGGTGCAGAAGGCAGTTGCTTATTAAGCCTCGCACATGCACATACACATGTAATCCAATTGTGCCACATACTACTCAGCTCAGCACAGGCCGAGGATGTACACACCAAGGACAGCATCAGCTGGCACATACTACAACAACAGTAGAATAATCAGCGCACAGCAAGAAGACAACCTGACCAGTCATGACAAGCTGAATGCCGTCATGACCTGCCACTTCACTTAACCCTGACCATCACATACCTGCCTCATATGGTCATCAAGCTGGCCACTGACCAGCTCTGAAAGGGTGAGTATGTTCTTCTTCTTCAAGCTGGCCAGTCACAATCTCAATTCCTAATCGTTAGATAATGGGGCTACTCAGAGTCAGGACCCAGTACCCCAAAAGGGAAGAAATCCCACGAGTTTGGCCCACATGTCAAGGGATCATCAGACAGTATTATGTCAATACAATACCCACATGTCAGGAAGACAGGCCGACCATGGTCCTGTATAGCATCACGTCCAGGCTGTGAAGGACAGCAGACCTTGAGGATCTCCCCAGTGTGCAGTCCAGAGCCACAGTCATACATAATGCGACTGTGACTTCTGCAGGACCACAAATACCTCGATGCATGCTGCGCCACAGCCGCAGCTACCGCACTTGTAGGATCACTGTTATGTTGCATTACTGGCACTACACATGCACACTGGTGCTGGGAGGAAATGAAACTGGTCGAGGCTGATCAAGGAGGATTCAGTAGTGGCCCTAGCAATCAAACCACACGCCTTAATAGCCGATGACCACAGAGTAGCAGCAGCATCCTGACTTGGAACAGGAGCCATATGTGCAATTGTCAAACACGTTATATACAGTGGCAGCAATCCTAATAACGACAATGAGCAGCCCTCCTGGCAGCACAACAGACCAGGAGCCAGCGGCGCCCAGTGCCTTATTGTTGTAGCCCCACCTGCATGCTCGTGAGGAAGGCCCCAAGTGGTAGCAGAGTTGGAGTTCATGCTGATCAGACATGTCACTCTTGTATGATTGAACACCTCTTGAACATCTCTTGTCACATAAAGAACCCAAGTACGCATGCAGTACAATGTCAGAGTCTAGTCAACCTCTGCTGGGCTATGCCTGCTTCCGCCTTGCCACATGTATAGGATGTACAGGGCGCCATTTGAACCACCATTTGATTGGTGACAGCAGCACCATGGTGACTGGCCAGTCAGCTGTGCTGCTCCTGCTGCTGGCGCTGGCGCTGCCGCAGCAGGTGCTGTATCCTTCTGTCTCGCCAGTCCAGCCACTCATTCACAGCACAGCGTATTGAATGGTTTGGCAGCACAGCAGTACTGCGCAGCAGCTGCTTTGTCAGTGGACTAGTTCTGTTGCCCTGCTCAAAGTGCTCTTGGATGGCTCGTTTGTCATATGTGAACCCGTCACAGGCAACCACAGGATCCTTCAACACCCGCCTGCTCAATGGGCACAGAAACAGGCCAGGTATCCCCTCTGCTGCTGCAGTGGTAGCCGCGCTGGTGGTGCTATCTCTGCTGCCGCTACGGCTCAGCAGCGCCTTGACAGTCCCATTGGGGTTTAGACAACTGCTGATGTCTATGTTACAGTAGGGGCATGGAGCATCAACGCTGTCTCTAAGTCTCAGATCCCCAATGAGATGCTCAAGCTGAGCCTGATCTGGGTTGGCACCTATTGGGATTCTTTGCCCAACATTCACTTGATGGTCACTGGCCTGGGATGAGTTGAAGGTTGACTGTGCTGTAAATGCTGTTGCCAGCTGTGCTGCCGTTGCAGGGTTCAGAAGTGGTACTATTGCTGCATGTTGGCGTTCTACAGCGAGGTCCATGGGTGTCTTGCCAGCCTGAACAGTTGAGCGCAGAACCAATGCCAGAGTGAGTGTGTTCAAATTGAACCCAGCAGCACCAGCAAATAGTGATCATGGGGCCAGTCAACATACAATCACATCTGTTGGCTGTTGCATGATGCCCAAAACCTGATGTCAGTGGCAGCTAAAACTCGACTTGTCGGCCAGCTAGGCCATGGCCTTCTAGCCTTTTGATCATTACCAAGGCGAGGCTTCTAACACTTGCATACACATCTAATGCGCACACACATGCACTGCAAAGTTCCCTGCTGGCCTGTACATGCTTACCGAGTTCTTGGCCCCTATATCAGCTTCATTTTCCAGCAGCACCTTGACAGCTGTTGCATTGCCTGTGCTGGCAGCCAGGTGTAAGGGGGTCCAGCCATTCTGTCCCCATAAAAATAACGGACAAAGTGACATCAGACAATGCAGGCTTCTTTTTCAACAAGGCCATCTATTGCTCAGCCTGCCAGCATACATCAACGAATGCTGCTGCAGATTTCTTCACCAAACACTAACAGATCTCATCTGCTGCACTCACCAGCCTGCTGTTCCCAGCTCATGCAGCATACGACAGAAGGTCGCGTTGCACTCAACATACCTTGTTTGGTGTGTCAGGGTCGGCTCCCAGTCTGAGCAGCAATGCCACCAGAGCATCATGCTTGTTCTCAATGGCAAGGTGCAGTGGTGTGAACCCAATCTATAAACAGTACGCACAACAGCAAGCCATGAGGCACGGCACAATGGATGATGGCAAAACTCTGAGGTTATGTGCCAGTGTATACAGACAACTGGTACTACTTCTGCAATCCATGCTGGGTTGCATGAAGGTTACCAGCGTAACAGTAGCTGTAGTGAAAGGCACATTTGCCGGCTAGCAAGCCTGGTTCGGCAGCCGGTTAGCATGGCAACATGCAGCTGCTGGAGCTTGCCAGGCAGGCACTAGGTGCAGTCACTGCTGTCATTCACAGCTGTTTGCAGCACCCACCGAGTCTTTTGCATCTGGCGCTGCTCCTGCACGTATGAGAGCTGCAACAGCATCCTTGTGACCCTTCTCCACGGCAGTGTGCAGAGGCTGAACCCCGTCCTGCGAGCAACACAAGAAAGCGTCACAGTGATGCCGACCATGGGGCTACAAGGTAACTGCTGGGCGGTGTCGCTGTAAAAACATTGCTGCTAACACTCTGACCAGAACAACAGGGCGTGGACCCGCAGGAGAGAGACGGCGCTATAGCAGCCTCGGATTCAGCAAGGAGCGTTGCAATCTGCTTCCAGGCAATGACCTCTGTTGACAACGAGATGATTGTCAGAAGGCAGGATGCAACACTCCTTGCTAATGGCCATTGCGATACTGCTGTCACAAGAACAAGTCAACTTTGCAACACTGTTGAACAGGCGCTGCTGCACTAAAGTCCACTGTAGTTGTCTCATACACGGCAATACAAAACACTATCTTTTGTTTCCCCATGCTGGCTTGCATCAACTGCTTCTGTGTGCCCGCCATGCTTACACACCTTTGCAGTGATGCCAGTGTCTGCGCCTGCCTTCACAAGGATCTCGATGGCCCCTGCCTGACCTTCCTTGGCTGCCAAATGCAGAGGCGACAGCTTGTAGATCTTGTTTCCTGTGGCAGTGTTTGCTCCATGGCGTATGAGCAGATCCATCACTGGCGTATGGCCATATTTTGCTGCTAAGTGCAAAGGTGTGTGGCCTCCCTGCAGGTGACCAGGTACGACACATCTGTCGACCGCCAGGTCAACAGCAGCTCAGCCCGCTGTGACAATAACCAACATGCCCTATCCACTGCATGCTGCTGAGGAGTGTGCGACGGCTGCAGACCACATGCTCTCACTTCATCCAGCAGTGCACCACACTGGCAAGCAGCATCTCTGACTGTTGCTTCTTGGATTGGCCCCGGAGATGGGTACTTCAGAACGCCTCGCATTACCTGGTCCAAGCAGTCCACATGGCCACCTTCTGCAAGTAACCAAGCAGCAATCTGCGCTTGTCCATAGATAGCTGCTACGTGCAGTGGCCTCTTGCCGTCCTTGTAGATCACGGCATCAACGTCTGCAAGTACAGCTTGAAGTTGTCTAAGATCACCCCTTTCAATGCATGTAAGGATTGCGTCGGCCATCGCAGAACGCAAGTGAGCAAGACCACATCCAAATCGCGGTTACGTAGGCGAGCTGTAGCTACGCAGGTAGCATAGAAGAGCATTCAGATGCCTGGCCATTGCATGATTTGGGGATTCAAATGTCTCGCAGCCCTTGACTAGCCTCAGGACAGCCGTCCAGCTGTCTAACAAGACATTCGATGCTCTTTGGGCCTGCTTTGGTTCCAGCATGAGTAGGATGCCTAGAGGCATCAATCAACAAAATTACTGGTACAGTAATTAATAATGACTTCTCAGCGACCAACAAAACAACCAGTGCAAGATGTTTCGGCGCACATTTACAGCACTGCTCTTGTTGACAGGCAGCACCTGTGGGTCATTGTGGGTGACCTTATTTGGTACTTCCGAGAGGCGGTCTGATAACCCGTTGATCCAACTCATGGTAACATGCTCTCAACGGAGACCGCAAGATCAAATGTCCAGCCATGCAATCCAGCAACTGGCAGCACCAGCAACTTCAAACGCACTGATCATGTTACAGGCCATGCCTTACCCATGATGTTTGTAGCCTGTTCATAATCATCAACAGCAGCCAGTGTTGTTGTCTGGGTTCCAGTTGTACAGAACCAGTCTTCTCTCACTCATAGCACCTACCAGTAGTGCGGCTAAGCTGTCAGACTGACCCCAGCCAAGCTGCAGAATGTGACTAGGTAAGCTCTGCCAGGGCTGCCGCTGCTCCAAAAGGGCACCACTGCTGCAGCCCCACAAGCTAGGCTGGCAAGTGAGCTCATCGGCTGACAAGAACATCTGCTGCTCATCAAGCACACCAGGCAAGCCAGGTATGAAGCATCCATGTGTCAAGCTTTTGCTGCTGTGATGGCCAAACAGCTTGACTGTTTGCTGCATCAGCAACCGCTGTCCTGCCTTGACAGCGGCATCATACGCTGCTGGATCAATTGTGCACCCAAGGGCTGGCCCGCCCTGTGTTGCTGGCAATGCAGCTGCAGGATCTCTGTCTGGACCTTGGATGACTCCTAATCTACTCAGAACATGCACCGGTGCTCCGTTTACCAAGTTGCCGCTTTCGGGTTGGCTACTCGCAAAGCCACTTCCTATAACTGCGGACTGTCCTGGACTCCAGCCGAAGGGTGACCTGAATGAGACTGCCACGGTCTGACCGTCTGCAGCAAGTGCTATGCTCTCGCAGTTGCCGCCATGACAGCTGCTAGGCAACAGCGGGTGAAATGTGTCAGGCTGATACCTGCACCAACTGTACACACCACCTGTTAGACGGCAACAGGCAGCAGCCACAGTTTTCTTAGCAGCCTATAGCAGCAGAGCCCAACAAGAGAATTGGATGGTTCTTGATAAGTGTTTTGTTGTCTGGAGGCAATGAAGGTATGAAAGACTCCAAGTGGAACATTCAGCAGCACTTAAGCAACAATGCAGTCTGGCAAGTTGCCAAAGCTCCTCAGCTGTTGTCTTTCATTGTTGCAGGCAGGCCATGGTTGGCCATTTGTAAGCTCATAAAGCCGTAGCAATGTATGGAGGAATCATATGTTCTCTGCTCTTACCTGCACACGCCACAACTGTCTCGGGTGCTGTCCCAGCGTCCCAGCTGGCCCATTCCCCATTGCTGCTCTTCAGTTGCCCAGGCTGGCAGGGCTGCAGAGCCAGCAGTGAGTGCAACGGCTGCATGGGCTTGCAGCAGCTGCTTGCATTGCTGGTAAGGAGTAATGCTTGACTGCTGCTTTTCCTGATGTCTGCCACTGCTATACGGCCCTTGTCCAAACCCAGCAGCAGCTGCTGGCTGTTCTGAGGGCTCCAGGCAACAGACCACACAGGACCGTTGACAGGTATGCTGCAAGGAATAGGGTGTCCAAGTGTCAAACGGGGTGCACATGACAGTGAATGATGCCCTCTACTGGCGGCAGGCCTCTACAGGTCTGGCACATGCCTCTGCTGACACTGCAAGGATGCTACTCACGACATGCAACCACACAAGCAGCTTACACACCACACAGGGCATCATCAAAACAGCAGAACTTGCTATGCTAGAGCATCTGGAACAAGGCAGCAGGCAACACGAGCTGCTCATGACATGAATGGCCAATACTGGCCACACCCTTATCAAGGTGCATGACAGCTGCCCATCCCATTAACTCACGATTGCACAACGTTGTTGCTGTTCAGGCTAGCAACGAGCAGTCCTGCCTTGTCTGTTGCCACTGCCAGGTAATTGGGGTTGATGTTGCTAATGTCTGTGCTGCCACCGGCCGTGAGCAGCTCCTTGTGGCTGGCCAGGCAGCGGATCGCACCGGCGCTGGGCGGCAGCTGCAGGTAGCTCAGCTGACCCGGACATACAAGACTGATCTGCACACACAGGCAGGAGGGGCACAAACAACACACTGTGATGAGTGCTCCAGACAAGCAAGCCGCAAGTGAAAAGACTCCACCAGTGGACGCTGTACACCTCATCAGGTGAGAACATGCCGCGTATTGCCAAGTAGCAGCTGCAGCATTCACAACAAGCAAGCACAAGTGCCCGTTCAGACTGCAGGTGCCCTAAGCACCTCACCTTTCTAAGTCTGCTGCATCCGGGACCGGGAGTCTCCCCAACCACTGCCAGTGTGCCCGGCACATCCAGGTAGAAGCTCCTGCTGCCGCTCAGCTCAAACTCCTGCAGAGTGCTGAAGCAGCCAGGAAGGCAACGCCTCACAGGCTCACTGCCGGCAGACATCAACCGCTCGGAGCTCGCTTGCCATCTCCTGGTGCCTTCGGCTTCTGCTGCGCCTACTGGCCCAATGGGAGCATCAACACCAGCCGCTGATGCTGTTGCACAATTGATCTTGACAGCAGAGACTGGCAGCAGTGTCAGCAATGGCCAGGCCATAGGCACGTGTACTGCTGCTGCTGGCTGCTGCTGAGGCTGCTGCTGAGGCTGTTGCTGGGCCAATCCTGCTGCCTGCTCCCAAGGCCGCTTCTGTCCGATTATTTTCTGCACTTCAGCTGCTCTGAGCCCAACTTCATGTTGTGGGTGGTGTAGGGGCTGCAGCTGCGGCTGCAGCCGCTGCTGGTTCTGGATACACCAGTTTGTAGCTGCTGGTCTGCCTGGCCCACTAGGTGGTACACGCTGTTGATGGAGAATGGCAGACCCCAAACCCTGCTGCTGCTGCTGATGTTGCTGCTGCTGCTGTTGCTGCTGCTGCTGTTGCTGCTGCCCAGAGGATAACCCGCAGTCGGCAGCGCCACCTGATGGCACTGGTGGTACATGCGATTGTTGCTGCAGCTGCTGGTGCTCCTTGATTGCCAACTGCCGCTGGAGCTCCTGCACAAACAGAACAGCACACTTACAGCATTGGTCCTACTGCAGCAAGGGGTACCTTGGCATAATTTGTACTGCTCATGGTGCTGGCTGTCATCTGCAAATGCACCTGGGCTTGAGTGCAGTTGCTGACATGCTGAATGAAGGCTGCTAATCCGTTCCCAGCTTTGGCCTACAGGGCAGAGACTGCTGTGCCAGTGGTTTGGTGCTGCACATGGCTGACCTTTACTGACTGCTCCAGCTCTGCTGCTCGCTGCTGCTCTTTTCGGTTGCTGGCCTCCAGCTGCTGAAGCTGTCGCTGTATGTCATCAGGGGCACTGCCAGCAGCCAGCTTCGGCAGGTTGTACAGCAGTGTGATCTCTCGGGCTTTTGCCCTGCAACCAGCACAACCAAAAAAGTACCCTTGAGAAAGCCAAGATATGAAGCCATCAGGACAGCAGGATGCTGTTCGCCTCCAACCCCGTAACAGATGACCCAGCAGGCTTCATGGACCATGAAAAGTGTTGTGGTGTTGTCCACCGGGTGGGGTGATGATTGGCTGACATAACCAGAGGGCTCCAGCCACAAAGCGACAACAGGCGTACCTCTGATTGCACTGTGGGCATTTGTTTCTCTGCAGAAGCCATTTCTTGATGCACTCATTGCCAAATATGTGCCCACATTTCAATGCTGCTGGTCTGTGTGAGCCTTCCTCATACAGAACTTCGTAGCAGATGCTGCATGATGCACCTGCTTCATCAGCAGATGCATCTGCATCTGCCTGCTGGCCTGCAGGAGGTACTGCTGTAGTTGCGGGAGCTGCTGGAGCTTTGGCAGATGCAGGCTGTGCCACTGGTGGCTGTGCAGCTACAGCAACATTATGTTCTGCAAATGGTCTTCCAGCTCTGGCTATTGCAGCTGCTGCGGCAGCAGCGGCAGCAACTATCCTAGAACTCCAAGGATGGGGCCCTGCAACAGTTACAATACATTGTTGGTAGGCAACACTCGTGTTCACGTAAGCATATCAACTTATGGTCTTGATGTTGTTGTTGTTGAGCTGCATAATACCTGCAGCTGCATGGGTAATATTAGTTGACATCTGCAGTGTCATGCATCATGTTCGAGCACCCGCTGCCGGGAGTTGCGCCCCAGCTTACCAGCATTTAAGTCTTCATCACTTCCACTTTCATCATCTGACACCAAAACAATGGCTGCGAAAGCACATGGGGTGTGAGATGAGGCCTGAAAAGTTGTGCTTGCTCTGCAACAGCACTCACGTGCAGCTGTTTGCGCTCTCTCTCGCCTTCTGCCCCTCCTCATTCTGATCGTCAGTCAGACGCATGATACGCGCCATTTATCCTTCCCAGGCGCTTATTTCTCCCAGCGCAGGACAACATTCAAACGGTGGTGACAGCTTTGGGCTCCGAATAAAGTACAGCCAAGTTGATGAGCAGCTACCAACCAACTTCTGAAATGGAAAGACGAAGGAGCGAAGTTCTGGGCCCGGAGCATTTCATCACTTCATTACTATCGCCTGCTGACATCTCCAGCGTGTTAATATTTACCAGACCTAGCCACTTTCTTTATTACTGAACGACACGTGCAAGCTTAGCACTGTGTTCCCACTGCGTACTCAGACGGTACAATCTGTCAGAGTGGTCCAATGTCTTTGTGCTTTGACAGGTGGGACCTGTTTTACAGCGAGTATCCCCCTGAATTCTTGTGAGACTACTATGTTGATATTCGTCTTCCTGATCTAGTGCATGAGTCTCCGGCAGCATCCTGATGCTACTTCGAACACTTTTGCACGCGACTTACCCAACATAGGAAGCTCTCCAGGAGGAGAGTGCCAAATACTGCAGTTTAATTTATAGTACCTCGACATATAACCACATGCTGGCGCAAGCGGTCTGCCTCACGAGCTCAGGTGTCAGCACTTGCTGATGGGTAGGCTTTTACTCACTGCTTAACCGGAATGCAGGCGATACCGCAAGCTCGGGCCACCTGGACGGGAGCAACTACATCCCGACATGTGTTACGCAGGTCTGTACGTTGTTCTCTCAGATTTGTTGGGCTTCTTTGGACGAGCCGTTGATGGGGAGTCTGCTATGCTGCACGCTCAATCAGTACATCAGGGGACAGTCTGATGCTAGAAGAACAGCCTAGGCTGTGCTCACACCGTTCAACGCGTACCCTCCGATTATTATCTATGCACAGCTGTGCACAGTTAGGCTTAAAAGGCTGCAGAGTGCTCCTAGGTTTGGTGCAGCATCTGTTCACATACAGTGTGCCCTTCCCCCCTCCTGCATTCTATGTGGATCAGCTCGGTATTGGTGGCAACTGCAGGCGACTTCCGGTGCTTGTTCGGGCTTCAGCATCTGGCAGTAACCCTCCGCTGGGCTGGGATGCCTCAGATGCCAAGCCAGCTGAACCCAATGCAGCTGCTCAGCAACGCTCAAAAAACCAAGAGCCAGTGAAGCTGCCACAGGTAAATGAGGACAGAACAGCTGGATGAGCATGCACACGATGACCTGCCAGCCTCTGCCGCATCAGCATGCAGCAATTGTGTTTGCAGCTAGCACTCTTGTTCCTGCACACTCTATTACTTGTATCAAGGCTGTCTTGTGCAGTTTTATGTCAGCGTTGAACTTATTGAGCCGTGACAATCGTGTTCCTTGATGTGGTGCTTGGCTGTTGCTGGGTGTCAGGCAGCACCTGCTGGTGGCAGCCCTGCGTTGTCTTCCCAAGATGCTCTGATCTATCCGCCAGGATTTGTGGCCAGACGACTGGTTGTGTTTGCTGGGATACTGCTGGGGTAAGTAGACCTGCAGAACCTTGACGGCACCATGTCATGACAGTCAACATAAGGTGCAGCAACTACTGGTTTGTAATGTGTAAGGAGATCAGGCTCTCAGCATCCCTGCAGCAGCGATGTGCCTCAACACAGCAGCGGTAAGCACTACAGGGGTTATGCTTAGCATCTGGCTAGCAGCAGAGCTTGAACTCAACAACTGCTTGGCATGCCATGTGGTAGCTGCTTACAACAATGACTTTGAGTCTTGTCTTCTGCCCTGCAGGTACACCTGCCTCTACTTGAACCGCGGGACATTGACATTTACAGCCCCAGTGATGGTGCAAGACCCGCTGCTGGGCCTCACAAAGACAGACATTGGCGCTATGACAAGTGCATTTCCTGCAGCGTATGGTGGGCACTTGCCACTAGGCATTTTATCGGCTGGTGGTTTCCAGCAATACTCCCTAGTTCCTGGGCTCAGATGGAGCCAACAGCGTGCTGCGGCATACTCCTGGTCATTTGCTCTTGACCTATTTCTAGGAACTGCTGCCGCCTGGCCATGCATATGCTGATGACATGGCAATGCCTGCCTGCTTTGCAGGAATCAGCAAGTTTGCGGGCGGTATGCTGGGAGCTGCTTTCAGTCCCAGGCTGATGCTGGCTCTTGGTCTGATGGCCACCAGTGTCATCAACATTACTTTTGGCTTCACGTCAGGCGTGGCATGGTGGACACTACTCTGGGCAATGAACGGAGGACTGCAGGTAGGCCACAGGACCAAATCGCATGTGGGGTTTGGCACTTGCAATCTGCAGTCACAGCGATAGACATTGGCCAGCACATTAAACTGTGCAGTACTGTATGTTATTGCCTGTATAATAGCACTTGCAGGATCATCGTTTGCCATCATCTATGACTTGAGCCAAAGATTGTATCAATGCTGTCAGTTCAGTACGAGAACTGCGGTGCTGCTGGCTCACATGTTCACTGCTGCCATTGGTCCATCATTTGCCCAGGGTATTGGCGCTCCTGCATGTGCAATGCTGCTCACTCGTTGGTTCGCAGCCAGTGAGCGAGGCACATACTGGGGCCTGTGGAACATCAGCACAAATCTGGGAGGGTTCTTGTCACCAGTGGTTGTAGGTGCGCGGCGTGCCATGGAGAACAGCAGATAGCAACACAGGATGCAGATGGCAGGTCTACTCAAGCCAACATCTGGTGGCTACAAGAGCAGTTGGTGCTGCTCTTGCAGTCATCCCACTCTCAGTCATCCACACAGCAACTTATTATCGACGCTGACTGCAGATAGAGATGACAAAGCTCAATGAGGGCCACAACAAAGCTTAGTGAAGCCCATTGCATAGGTTGTAACAAGTGTGTTCAACCCTTCAATGCAAGAAAGCGTGCTGCTGCTGTGCAGGTTACCTTGCCAAGCACTTTGGATGGCAGTGGGGCATGATGGCTCCTGGTGCTTTTGGTTTAGCAGCTGGCCTGGTGCTGCTGTTTGCCCTGGCAGATAAACCAGAAGCTGCAGGTCAGCCACAGCCTCCGATCACAGAGCTCAGGATGTATGTGACATAGAAAGTTTAATTCTATGCCATCTGCTGTATCTACTCATTTGTGAGAAGCTGCCATGACTTGATGACGTCGAGTGATTGAAGATGAAAGGCTGCTGTAACTAGCCACTGTGTTGCCTCCTGAATGGCAAATCCTGCAGCAGTCAAATGCACTGTCTTTTTATTTCGTATCATTGACTCCCATGTAAAACGCTTTGTATTTGTAGCAGCTGGGCTCAACTATTGACTCCACTGTCAGCTCTGCTGCCTCCTGGCCCTGCTGTTACTGCCCGTGCACACCACCAGGGTACCCAGCTGTTGAAGCATCGAAGGCCACATCTGACAGCACCAAGCAGCAGTCAGCCGCGTCTGCACTAGGTGACAGTATGAGGGAGGTGGTCACCAGCTGGCGCACCTGGCTGCTGGCGCTGACCTATTTCTTTGTGTACCTGGTCAGACAGGGCTGCACCAGCTGGTTGATTTTCTACCTGCTGGAGGCGAAGGGGGCAGTTGACACGGCAGCGGCAGCTGTCACAGTGTCAGGTATGCCTTATTGGATTACACATCCCTGGCACTGCTAGCCTAGTCTGCTATGACACAGTTCGTTTCTTCTATGCTGGCTTCGGTGCTTTTCTTGCAAATCACCGAATTTGCTGATCGAATGGGTTGCAGGAAATGGGCCAAAGTGCAGCATTTGCTGACTGCTTCAGCCATTGGCAGTCTTAACACCTCACCAACTCTTCATTTGAATTACTGCTCATGTGTGTCACAGGCCTTGAGCTTGGAGGCTTGCTTGGTGGCACTCTCTCCGGCGTTTTGTCTGACAAAGCCATCAAGGCAGCCAAAACCAACCCCAAGGTTGGCCTTGTTGGCCGCCGCGTCCAGATTGTCATGGCGTACACGGCACTCTGCATTGCCGTCTTACTTGGTCTGAAGGCCGTGCCAGCAGGTGCAGCCTCCCTGCAATGGCTGGTCATTGCCGCGCTAGGGTTTACAATCTATGGACCTCAGATGCTGATTGGGCTGTGTGGAGCTGAACTGATCAGCCCTAAGTCAGTAGGGGCCTCCCAAGGCATTCTTGGCTTGATCTCATACATGGGTGCAGCCGGTGCAGGCATCCCGCTGTCGTTCCTGCAAACCCGTTATGGCTGGAATGGGTACTTCACTGCCATGATTGGTGCTTGCATTGTGAGCCTTTTGCTACTGTTGCCGCTGGCAAATGCCAAGAGCTATGTGCAGGCGGACAGGGAGGCCAAGAAGACAAACCAGGAATAACCATTATGTGAGGCATGTTGAGAATCCATTGTATTGATTCCAGGAGTAAATGACAAGCAGCATGTTTGCCTCAACACCAGAGGAGGTGGGATCACTGAGCATCAGTCAAAGATTGTCAGAGCCTGAGACTGACAACCCTGTGACTTTGCGCGTTCTCTTCATGGAAAGAACTGTGCAAACATGTGGTGGGTAGGAAGCACACGCGCAGGAGGGTACTACCCTCTCTTAGTAAGAAATTTCTTACTGCTTTAAAGCAGTTTGTGAATGCTTACCTCTGGTCATGTCCTAGGTTAGGACATTATAGCGCTAGCCTGCTGCATGTACAAACAGCTTCATCAGTTGGTGTACCACCATGGGCCAGTGAGCAACATATGTCATCCAATGTTGCATGGGCGCAATCTCTTTCATTGGTATGCATCAACAGCAGTACACTTCATGGACAGCAGGACCGCAATACCTCCTGCGAGCATTGCGTGCGCTCTGCTGCCTGTTTAATGTTCACATCTAGACTGCATCGCACCTTAGGCAGCAGTGCCGCTTTTTGTGCTGGGTTTTTTTGCACCGCCCTGTCACAGTTATTCCGTCCCGAGCTATCACTGACGTTGGCGCCGTCAACACTATCCGCACAACATCAAGAATAAAAAGCATGCCAGTATGTGAGCAGACAGTACAGAGTACTACGAATGGGAGGGTACGCGGGAGACTCCAGCGCCCTTGTCGCTGTTTGGTCCTAACGCACCTGCGCCACACACTAAAGTATGTATCGACCAAAGATGAGTCCCGCGGGTGAGCAACTCCCCTGCAAGAAAGTGCTACTTGCTGCATGCGTCCCTGCCTGACAGGTAGCTCATGTTGGAGCAGTTGGAGGAGAGCTCTTAGACGACCTTGTAACACAGAATCTGTTGTCAAACCTGAAGACCACAGGACCAGACCTCATGGAACAGGTCAGGCAGCGCGTGTGCACAAGGACATTTTTCTTGCTGTTGCTGTTTTGGAATCACGAATAGTTGCAAATATTGTGTGTTCCACGCATAAGCAACACTGCAAGTAGTCTCGGCAACGTTGACTGCAATAAGTGGAAGGTCTGTGCCATGGCCATTGCAAGAGCAAGGCGAACCTGGCGGGACAATGGCAGTTCCTGGAAGCACTGCTGAGTTGCATGCCGTGGTGCGCAACTGGCGTACCATGCCAGTTGCGCACCATGCATGATGCAGAGGAAAACAAAACTATATGTATATCGTCATCATCAGCAACAAGATCCTTAGCCACCAGATGTTGCACATTCTGTGCATGTAGGCTGCAGCCGTGGCAACCAGCAGTCCTGGCAGTAGCAGCCCCACTTACAGCTCACATGGGGACCTGCCATACCTAATGCAGAAGGTGTTAGACCTTGAGCAGGCCAACATGGCTTTAAGGCAACAGCTTGACGCACTGCAATCGCCTTCGCCAGTTCAGCAACTGCAGCAGCAGCAGCAGCAACCAAGACCATTTTGTCCTGGCACTTGCCAGCTAGACACACAGCAGCAGTCAGCACGCCAACAACAGCTGCTGCTGAGCCAGCAGCAGGAGGTACAGCACCTGCAGTCTGAGGTGCAGCGCCTGAGGCAGCAATGCAAGACAGCATGGCAGCAGAATGCAGAGATGAAAACCTTCTTGCAGGATTATGGACTAGTGTGGGTAGGGGATACACCCCCTGTGGATGCATGCTTATCTCCTACTGCAATTGCTGGCCTGCACATTGCCAATGGCAGTAGCTGCAAAGGTACCAGTACTGTGCCATTTGACATTGCAGAGCTGCAAGAATGCATAGATGAGCTGAATGAAGTGGCAGGTGATGGGGTCAGCCAGCTCAGACCAACCAACTCTGCTGCAACAGCAGCCAGCAGCAGCAGTGCAAGGACCGTGGGTCTCTACACCCCACAGCCAGTCCTGCTCACAATATTTAGTGACGGTATGCAGTTGCACACTGCACCAGCAAGACCCTATCATGATCCAACAACAGAAGCAACGCTGCTGGATATCTTCGATGGCTACTTCCCTGCAGTGCTGCGTCGTGACTTTCCAGAAGGCGTGCCTTTACAACTCCTGGACAGAAGCAGCAGCAGTATGGCGTTTGCAGCAATAAGCAAGGGCCATGTGGCCCACCAAAGCAATCTGAGGGCCTTTGAGGATGTTCAGCAGAGCAGGTTGCAACCTGCTGGTGTGATGGGACCAAGTGAGTTTCTACAAAAGCTGCCAAAGACCGTCATCAAACACCACCTTGTAGTGCCTGTCAGGTCTGCTGTACAGGACTACATACAAGGCAGCAGTAGTGCAAACGGCCGCCTGTTCGGCACTGGCACTGCTGGCAACAGCAGCAGGGTGTATATTAGGGCAAGCAGTGGCTGGAGACGAAGCAGCAAGGATCATAGTTGCCGTAATAGCAGCACCACTGGACAGTCAGTTGTGATGTTGGCAGGTGCCACTGGCATCAATGGGCCGCATCCTGAGGTTGCTAACAGCAACCAGGTGGCGCTGTACAGCAGTAGCAACCAAACTGAAGGACCATCTGTTGCAAGCAGTAATCAGCAACCGCAACAGCGGCTGCAGCCGATGGCAACTGTCCAGGTCAAAAGTGAAGATGGCAAGCAGACATTTGTGCTAAACCTAGCATACACAACCACTGTTGGCATGCTGCGATCATTCATTGACCAGCACCGTGCTAGCTCTGGGTTCCATTGCGCAATCTGTGATCAAAGGGCTGAATCAAAAAGTGCACCGACCTCAGCAGCAGCAGAGACCGCCAGCCGATGTTCCTATACATTGCGGAGCGCTTTTCCAGCTAAGGTGTATGGAGATGTTGGGGTCACACTGGAGTCTGCGGGCTTGACACCTTCAGCGACCCTCTTCATGCAGCACTGCTGAGTTTTGCCAGTGTACATTTGTGGTGCTATTGGGTGCAGGGCTTGACTGAATGGCCACATAGGCCAGAAACGTATTGCTCACTTCTGCAGCTGGCCAGTAACTTCAAACTACATCGGAAGTAGATGCTGGGGCGCAACATTGTTTATTCTGAGGATTGTTACTAGCATAGGCTAGGCTATGACTCCCCGGAATCTATGGGATTACTACTCCATTTTGCAGCCATGGCTGGCCAGTGCTTTGAGCCAATAGCAGTCAGTCCGATTATGAGTCATTGCAACACCAGTTACGTTTCAAAAGACAGGGATGACTACAAGTTGGCAGCTCTGCCACAGGCTTTTGATACTTTCACACCGGGTTGAATAAAATACAAAGTCCATTGGATCCCGGAATCCGATGATCACAGGACACACAACACCAGTGCCACTGGTGCACTGCTAGTATAATGATGACAGAGCAAGCTGCCAACATGCCCACTGCTGCTAAAAAGTGGTATTGCGCTTTGCCTTGACACCAGTTGTAGCTGCTGCTCAACGGTGTGACCAAGTGTCACCATGTGTGAGGGTGAATGCAGGGCCCTGGCCTCCACTAGCACGTGGCTGGGGCTGCTGCCGCTGAACCTGGGCCACCTTGAGCCCTAGGGCACGAGCAAGGAACTGCTTGCGGCAGAGCAACCGGACCTGTAGCCAGCAGAAACGGCAAGTGGGTTTGCAACAAGGGTAACACAGCTGTTGGCAACAGGCCACCTAATCCCACAAGCCTGACCAAAGTATGCATTGAACACAACCTTGTAACGAGGACACACACATGCAAACAGCACAGCCTGATTTGCTACAAGCATCACACTTGCAGGCTTGCTCATCAACCTGCAATTCAAGTAACAACTCGATTGAGAAAGCCAGCACCAACACCCACCTGCTTGAGGTACACATCTGGCTCTATCTTTGCCTGCAACATGCCCTTCTCCAGCACAAGCAGACAGTCCTCGACTGCCAGATCCTCGGCTTGTGCCGCCAGTGCCTGCCTGCTGAGATCATCTGCTGGCACAATGACCTTGCTGACATCTATGCCGCTGCTGTCACCTTGTGCTGCTGCATTGACGGCATCTGCCTTCCACTCATGGCTGCTCAGCCAAGCATCTAGGGCTGCTGACTGCTTGCCTAGCTGTGCCACAAGACCCTCTGTGCCCACTCGCTCCTGCTGTATGGATGATACCTGCAGGACCGCAGCAACACATGTGTGAGGTGCCTGTGGGTTGAGGATGTTGAATGAAGCACTTGCCAGCACATTCATCAGCGACCAACAGCAAATGATTGCTGGATGCGGGCCATGTGACAGCAAAATTACCACAGCTTATGACTCAAAAGCATAAGCCACCTCAACAGTGATGACCTCCCAGGTAGCCACTTTCACATGCAGGGATCATGCAGCAGACCATCACAGCTGCTGACAGGTCATTTCCAGTAGGTGCATTGTGACTTACAATGGCCTGCAGCTGCTGGTCGCGTGCTATGAGCTTGTGCTGCACCTCCAGCAGCTGGTCCATTTCTTCTGCTGCATGTCTGTTGTATGCCTCCAGGCCTGCTTGCAGGCGACCAGCAAGCGCCCTACTGGCCAGCCCCTGTTGCAGAACATCAATTGTAAGATGTCAAGCATGGCAATGCTGACACTGGTGCTGCTTCAACCTGGATGATATCTCCACTTGAGCTCTGGTGATCCACTGCTTACCATCCAGGGGCCGTGAACAGCAGTCTGTTGTTGTGTGCAGCTGTGGCCGCTGATGCTGTTGCTTCCGGAGGTTGCGGTGATCATTTTGTCAAAACCCCTATCATGCTCAACAATCTCACTGACCTGACATAAGGCAGGAACGGCAAGAAGTGCACGAATTTCACTGCAGATACTGTGCATTCAAGTGGACTCCTCGCACCTGGAAATTTGATTGAAGTTCCTCCATCTGCCGCTGCTTGGGATCTGCAGGTGGTGCAGGAGGGGGGGTCTGCTGTGCGCCATACCCTGGCCCATTGCCTGCAGTTGCTGCTGCTGTTGCTGCCGCTGCTGCGTCCGGCGGTCGCATGCCCCCTGCTGTTGCTGCTGCATATGCTGCACCCCATATTGAATGTGAAGCAAGGCTGGAGTTTATGGGTGGCTGCGCTGCTGCTACTGCTGGATTCGAATAGGCACCATACTGCTGCTGTAGCTGCATGCTGGGTGGTGGCTGCATCTGCTGCTGTGGCTGCTGCGCATAACCAGCATAGGGATTACTGCTAGGCCCTTGCCCTGCTGCTGCTGTGCTGGGAGCCACATAGCCTGGGGGTTTTGAGTACAGTGGTGGTTCTGCTCCAAACAGCATGGCCATTTCCTGGCATGCACTAGATAAATCAGAGCTGGGATACAGCCAATGGGCGATGCAGGGGCTGCGCACAAGTCCTGATGCATCTACAAAGGAGTGGCCTGTCTTGATAATCATGTTTGGGGTTGGTGAGACGTAAATAATGGGGGCTTGCAGAGGATAGCGCTCTGGGAGCCACACCACTATAGGTATGTTATACTTGTGAGCCTGCAACATCACAGATGCGATGTGTAAGCAAGAAGTTGCAGCGGGCAGTTGTAGGTGAGACCCCTGTCTGCTTTGGCTGGTCAGCACTTGTGACCCTGAAACTGTTGCATGCACATACCACAAAGTGGTACCCAAGCAATGACGAGTCAGTGCTGTTGAATGCATGGAATAACCCTGACCTGGTAATGAATGGGGATTGTGCCCTCTGCTTTGAGCAGATTGAGAATCCTGCAAAAGGAAAACGCCACAATTCCAGTCAATGAGATCTTGCGCAGCAGCACATGCTGACCTGCAACTGCCAGTAACTCTGTCACTGCTTGAATATGCACTGCGCAGCAGATGCTGATGCTTGCTGGTTGCAGCTCTCAAAGTGCGACCATCATCGCCCTGAGCGCTGTGCATGCACAATTATCAAAGGCTGCACTTACCGCTGCACAACTGCTTCTGCACAGCAAACGCAGGGTGAACTGCCTGATATGATGCAACGCTTTCGTACCTGCCATCGTTGGTGTGGAACTCGTTGACCTTGACCGCTAAGTTGGGGAACATCTACATGCAAGCAGCATGCAGCAGTGGTCAGGAGCATCACGTTGGAGGTTTGTCCCATACCTGACTCGTATGCTATCGTCAACGGCTGTTAGGGGTACTAGATGGCGGCTATGTTGCAACTCAACGGCCTGCAGGGAAGAGTGCGGACCAGAGCTGCTGTTGCGTGCTGGTAGTACACATAATCACATGCATTCCGTACCTTCAGCAAGTCTGATAGATGCTCTCGTATTGTCCATTTGCTTTTTTCATCATATGGAACTGCCTGTGGGCCTCGCTGTGTCAGAACAGCTGTGAGGAACTCCAGCGCTTGCCCGATAGGTGGTCCCATAGTGTCAAACAGCTGTAAGCAACAGAACTATTAATCGGTTATTTACGATCCGAGAACAGAGCAGCTGCAGCATTGTTCTGTAGACACCATGATGGACAAGAACTCGATCATAGGTCCCAGCAATAGCCAGACTGCTACAAGTTCAGTGACGGCCCTTGCTTTACCTAGTACTCATAACTGCTACTTGAAGGTGCGATATCAATGCTAAGAACCAACGTACCGGTCTCGAAGGAGGGTTG
This sequence comes from Coelastrella sp. MACC-549, assembly GCA_018290735.1. NCBI lineage: Eukaryota > Viridiplantae > Chlorophyta > Chlorophyceae > Sphaeropleales > Scenedesmaceae > Coelastrella > Coelastrella sp. MACC-549. Next base: position 186,179 of record JABEVS010000002.1, read on the forward strand.
TTACGTCTGTGAACTGACTGAAGCAGACCCTCTTCAACAGAGCCTCAATAGTAGGCCCAGCATCCAATTGAAAATGCGATCTACTTATGGGGCTGCGTTCAACACTGCTATTTGCAAACTGCGAGCGATGGAGCTTGGGGTGACTGGGCCAGTACGATGGACATGGTCAACGGCAGCTTTGCAGTCGCACATCCCATCTTGTCCATGATATCCCACGAAATATCACACTAGATAGCAACCTAAAATCATAGGAGGGTCAATGGACACCGCTAATGCAGCGCTGAAACGGCAGCAGGATGCTTCTCCAAGCAAGATCCCCCATGCCCATCAACAGCGCGGTAAGAAACTTCACTGCTGACGCAAACGTGTGTGATCAACTCCATTCCAAAACCTAATCCTTTACTAGATTCCTCACAGTGTCCTTGATGAACGCAGAGCCTGTATGTGTATCGGCTGACATGGATACAAGGCTGGCAGAGAAGCTCAGCTGCAATAGAACACAAATCAGTCCCAGCAGGATACCAAAGATTGCGCCGCCTGCAGCATTGATACCATCAGTAGATTACGAGCGTCCTCAGCATCACAGCCATGGCAATGATTCGCTGGTGCAGCCAGCAGCCAGCAACAGACCATCACCACCCGACAGAATTGCCCAGGGAACAAAACTCCCAAAGTTGCACCCAGCTCGAACCCAGCAACAGAAGCAAGCACAGCAGATGCAGCAGGACAAGCTAGAACCATGGGAATCATCAACCCAACCGCAGCAACAACCACCACAGCAGCAACAACAGCAACAGAGCAAGTTTCCAGCAGTCTTGAAGGCCCCTCTGCAGCAGCAGGTGCAGATGGCACACTCTGGGAAGGAGCTGCAACAATCACCAGGCAGACAAAACAAACGCAAGGAAGTTTTAGTGCACAAGCAGGATCACATTCATGCCACAGCAGCCAGCAATGGTTGGCTGGCATCAAGGAGAATGCATGACTTCCTGCTCTCTCAGCAGCACAAGAAGGAGGCCTACTGGCTCAGCAAATACGGACGTGTGCTTGGCCCTGCTGCACCAGCTTCATTGGGCAAACCCTGCCCAAACCCCAGCAGCTTGTTTAGGTGAGATGACAGTCAGCAATGGCGGAAGCAGGTGATGTGCACGGAGCTGTACTCCTGTTCTTGGAGCTGTGATCATTGTCAGCAGCTGGTGTGTGCACCATCTGCCACACTGCTGGACTCACCTTGACCTTGGGGCCCATTGATACTTGTAGGCTTGGAAATCTTGACAGCTCCTGTCTGCTTTGCTGTCAGCACGCAGGCACCCCACTGCCAGTCACACAGCAGTCAGCAGCAACCTCAGAAGCAGCAGCAGCAGCAGTACACTCAAACTCCCACTGCTGCATGGCAATCACAGCCAAGCCAGGGTTGCAGCAGAGAGCAGTGAGCAAAGTGCTGTTCTGCAGCAGGCCTATGGAGACTTGTCAGGTGTAGGTGAGCACAGCAGCAGGCTCACTGTGAGAGGCAAGATACGTTATACAACAGCACAGGGTGCAGTTGCAGCAACAGATCATGACAGGCAGCATCCTCAATCTGAGCAGGAAGGAGGCAGAGTAGAACAGCAGACAGAACAGCAAGTGGAGCAACAGTACCAGCAGCTACCTGGCGCAGATGAGGAGGAAGCTTTTGAAAAGATCAAGGCCAAGGTGGGCCCTGGCTATCAATTCTGTTCTGTTCAGTGCTGCTACAGTGTGCGACTTTACATGAGAATGTGACAGTGGTGCTGAATATGGTACTCACTGTCAGGGCGTACATATACATTGGTGTTGGGTATCAGCATGCAATCAGAAACAGTGTCAAGCTGCTTGCGAGTGATTATGCATCAGAGTGGTGCATGAAAGGCCAAGCTGTTACTGCAGTAGATCAATACTGGCCAGGCACGTCTGCAGCTCAACTCGGCAATCACTGATCATCAACTTGACAAGCTTGAGCTGACACTGCTCTTGAAGAGGCATAATCAGATCACGCCATGGCTCACATCTGCTGTGCAGATAACCCTAGCCAGTGTCCCCAGGCTCTCTGTGACAACCCACCTCAACAAGCCAGCACTACCAGCAGCAGCAGCAGGCGTTGCACCTATGCTTGCTGCCAGCACTGGCTTGTCAGCTCGGGCCCGTGAGACTGGTGATCGGGACACTGGCTCCAGACAGCTGCCATGCAAGGAACTAGAGTCTGAGTTGCAGGTGAGGTGCAAATTGTTGTTCAACTGCAGCTATGACTGATACACAACAATGCCTGGTAGATCAGATCTGATGCAGGCCTTCTTATGACTGTATCATTAAGGCATGGGCTGAACGGCCAGCAGGTTCAGATTCATTATGTGCACATCTTACTGTGCTGACAAGGCTGCTCTATTCCCGGTGCCTCCTGTTTATAGGGCTGTCACATACCAACAAGACTGCAGTGAACAGCTGCCATGTGTGGCAGCTACTGAGCAACTCAGACACTCCATGCTCACACACTCCCGCAGCTGCGTGCCATGCACAATTGTAAAGTGCTGCTGTTTGTTATCACCCTGTGGTGTTCAGGTGCTGAAGGCCATCAAGGCAAGGGAGGATGCCCAGGATAAGTTGCGGGCCTGCTGCACCAGGCTAGGAGCAGCTGTTGGTGCCGACAGTGCTGCTTCAATGCTGCTGCCATCAGACCCACTGGGTAGGCTGTTCTACAGGTGGGTAGCAGTGACTGCTGCTGTGCTGTGCTCGCAAGGCTCTGTCAAGGGCACCGGGCACAGTTGCTGAACAACTGAAGCATTGCGTCTGCTGGGCAACACACTGCTTCATGGACAGCCTCACCCTGAGCATCATCCGCAGCAGCTGATGGAGCCCTGCTGTTATGCAGCTCACATACCCATCTGTCACAGCTCAAGCCATGACACCGGTTGTCCTTCTTGTAGGCTGGTGTCCAACCTGCGGCTCAGGACACTGGATGTGATTGAAGCTCATGCAGCCTGGCAGCGCAAGGTGTCAGGCCCTCTTGAACCCTTCACATACCGCGGTAAGCCCTACCTCACCCACATGAGTCAGGGTTTATCCTTCCTTGATGCTGCACCCTGGCTGTCTGGGAGGTTCATCAGGTGCCAGGCGGTTGAGGACTGCCTCCTGGCCGAGTTGACGCCTGATGGTGTGCCCATAGATGATGTTACCAGCTTTGACATGAGGAGAGGTAAGCAGCAGGTGCAGGCAGTGCACAAGTCATCTAGCTCTGTGCCTGATTTGATGATGCTGTGTTTAACATACCTGCCAATGCACACGAAGAATCACTGTTGTTCTGGTTGTTCCCTGACCCTAATGTTGATTGGATTGGTCGACTGGTAATGGCCTGTGCTGAGTGCTGTGGTATTGGATACTTGATGCAGGCCCCGGTCACTTCAGCCCCGAGGCACTGCGCATCCGCATGGCCCGCCAGGTGCTGGCAGCAGCAGGTGTGCAACCACCACCTGATACAGCCAACAGCATGGCAGCAGCACTGCAGCAATCCCATCAGCATCAGTGTCATCAGAAACAGGAGCTCCTGCAAGACAACAGCAGTCAGTCACTGCAGCAACACCAACATGCAGCTGCAGTTACAGCTGCAATGGATATACTTCAACACTCAGTGGCCCATGACACAGTGGCCTGTGATGATTCAGAGTTAGCCAGTAGTGTTGCTGATGAGCATGATGATGCTGGCAGCAGTTGCATGCAAGCACAACATGCTTACCAGCAGTATGATGGAGCGTGCTGTGGCCAGCAGCCGGACTACCAGCCACTTGAGGTAGTGCGTCATCACCACGAATGTCAGCAGCAGCAACAGCAGCAGCAACAGCAGTCCTCCATGGACCAGTGGGTAGTGCCACACTCAGAGCAGCAGCAGCAGCAGGCAGGCCAGCAGGATCCACAGCATCAGCAAGGCAAGCACCAATACAGGCATACAGACTCACATATTGTAGATGAGCTCATAGATGATCTGGTGGATGAGGTGGGGCTTTCCAGCTCTCAATTGTCACAATCAAGTCAGCCTGCTGAGCTGCAACAGCAGCCATGCTCAACACAACAAACAGATTCTGTACAGCAGCCTCCAGCATCAGCTGCAACAACTGACACTGATCTGGTGTTTGATGAGATCATTGACGCACTGATGGCTTCTTTGGAAGTGGCATGCATAGAAAAGTATCCAGCATTTGAGTTCAGATGCAGTGACTGGATCATAGACGAGGTTCTGTATGACTTGATGATTGAAGTGGCCAGCTGTTGCTAACAGGCTCCAGCTGACATGGCTGGGATGTCAGGTAGAGCCAACCCTGTATGAGGACTCTGCTACAGCCTGGAGGCACCGCTGCTACAGTTGAGGTTTTGAGACATGCAGAATATAATTGTCAAAGCAGATTTGCCAGCTACGTAGCTGGTAGTAGCTAGTTGTAGTAGTAGTTACCCTTTCCAGCCGAGCGGCCCTTGAGACAAACCAGGATCTTGGTGGCTCAGTCAACCAGCACACCAAAGATCAATACTGATGCCTTAGGGTGGAACGCCTTGTAGGCCACAGCCACTCTGTGGCTTGGTAATCAACAAGTAGCAATTAAGCATTAGGCATTGAACAATGTTCACGGTGAACATTGTGGCACACACTACAGCTTATTGATAAGGATGGATTTGAATCCACAGGCCAGGCCTTGCCCAAGGGTGGAGGGAAAGGTATAGACTGGGCATATCTCACAACGGCAGCACTGGATTGATGCAGCTGACTTTGACAGGCATGCGCTGACAAGAACACACTCAAAGCAGGAGCAGTGAAATTAAGTTGAGGAAAGGGCACCAGTATGTGATGCAGTGCTGAACACTGCAAGATGACATGTTGTTCATGGCCAATGGCAGCAGTATGACACAAATAACAACTTGGTAGTAGCTACTGCTGCCTGAATCTCTGCAACCGAGGCGTTTGGATACTCATGTAGTTGGTTGACCAGGTCATCACTATCTGTCAGAAGGGCCTCTAGCACCACAGGATGTGTGGTTGCGGCGGCTATAGGGTAGCTGTCAGGCAGCATGAGATGGGGTGTCCAAGTGTCAGGGCACATTGTTGAGCCTTCACTTGCTCTTGCATGTTCGCGGTCAAGATGCTCAACATGCAGGCGAACTATGGGCCTGAGCGCTATGCCTACCCACGCTCAAATGGCCATGTATGAAACATGTATGGAAACAACCCCAACATGCTTGCGATGCTAAGAAGTAGCCTGACAAGAGCAGTGCAGCAAGCAAGCCAGTGTTTCAAAGCAGCAACTGCACAGGTGTCTCTAATGAACTGCCAGTTCAGATGTAGGCTACATCTGACCTCAAGCCCTGCCACATGAGGCACAAGAAGGTCTAATGGGCTCCCACAACGATGTGCAGCCAGCTGCTCACAGAGCCATCAAGCGTGATATTTAGGGCTGCTAAACCAGGGGCGTTGATCTGCATCAGAATGCGGAAGTTCAAACTTGCAGAGCAGACACTCTTGTGTGGGAAGTTAGGGTGCCAACTGTTCGTAGCGCAAGTGCAAACTGTGCAATGAGCGATGGTCCATCGTCTGGACTGGACAGGTACCGTTGACACCCTGGGGTTGTGCACCAAACATCTCCACTTCATTCTGCATCTGCTTCACAAGGTGACCTTGTGTTGACAGGTCCCGCCACTTGGTGGCTGCTGGCTGTCCTTAGAACCTGCAGGCAATGCATCAACAGGTACAGAATTGCTCAACCAAAATGACAGTGCATCAATGTTTTACCAGAGCACTTACTCGCTGAGAGCTGTGTGTGCTACTGCTGTCATGTACTGCACCAGTCACATAGAACCCAAGCATTGCTCGCAAATGCTGCTCGCTCTAAGGCAGCACAAGCATCTGAAGAATGGCAGGACAAACCCACTGAATGTAGACCATTGGGCTCACCTAGCGTGTACAATATTGTCGGTCTGCTCTGTGCCCAAGATTTCGTCTTCAAGTCCAAGGCATCTTCAGGATGAGATGGCCCTGTGATCAAGTTATTGGTGCTGCTGCTGTCAGTGCTCTTCTGCCTGTGGTCTCACTGTTGCTTGCTGATTGAGCTCATAGCGGACTAATCATCTGCAGGGGTATCCCACCACCAGCCATCCTCGTGCTGGTTCAGAGCAATGTCTGCACAGACAAACAAACTTATCTTAGCGGGGTTTAAAGCATAGCGGTAATAGCACAGCAAATTGGTGCAATGAAAGACTGAGCTACAAGGTAACGCAATCACTGACCACGAGCCATCGCTGGCACCCTTTTGTGCTGCCATGAGACAGCACACATTACAGTAGCCATTGATGTCGTGCTGAGCCACCCAACAAGAACCACAATCTGCAATACACAGTATTCTTCATGGCAATGCAGGCAGATGCTGCTGAACACCTGGCTTCTACTTGCACAAGATCATTTCTGTGATTGTCGGGTTCTTGGCATCTGGTGGCAATGCATCTGTGAAGGCGTACACATCTTTCCTCAACCTCTTGGCAAAGAAGGTGCCGTCAAGGTATGTCACAAAGCCATAGCGCATAAGCTGCAAACAAGCAGGCAACAAGGAGCATGGATGCGTGGGCTTGCGCAACAAGGGGGGAGACAGCAATTACCAAGTTACTGGCTTGCTGTTGTGATGCAGGTTGCCAAGCAGAGCCACCAAGGTCGTGCTACAAACTCGTGTAATGGTGCAAAATATCGTTAGGCCATATCCAGAACATTCTGTCATCCGTGGTACCTGTTCATTCAATGACCACTTTGAGCTTAGGGTGCCAGCGCCCTGATAAGCCAATGCGGCCCTGAAATAAAGGTACATGCAGCGGCATAAAGGCATGGTGCTCAGGCCCTTGAAGTAGGATCACAACACAGAGAGAAATCAACAGGTATTGAAAGATTGCACAACCACCTGGAACTTGCAGCAAGCTAAGACAATGTGAGCTGTGGCTATCACAGCATCATGCCCCGTTAGGTGTGCCATAGGACCTGCCCAACGATGCATCAAGCCTTACCTGGCTTTTATTTCAGATAGCCGTGACAGCCTGCCCTGGCAGGAATGTTCAAGCATTTGACTGGTGTCCAGGCAATGCGACTGGGGTCAGCCACCAGAGCTTCTGACACGAAGAAGGACCCAACCTTGACATGGCTCTGGAGCTCGAATGCCCTGAGCTGGAATGAGTCATCAGCTACAGGGGCCTTGGCATCAAGGGACCGCCCATCCTCGTAGCAAAGGTGGATATCGGCCTGCTCACTACCTCTTGCAGGTCAAGCAAGGTAACAAGGGTTCAAGGGTCCAGGAGATTTCCAAGATGTTTGGCATTCAGGCAGATGGTCATACAGTACCTGACAACGTGTACGGCTGCCACATGTGACCAGAGCACAACGCACCAAAGCAACCAACAGTGCAGAGGATGTGCAGCACCAGACAGATACACCCATGCATCAGCCAACAGCTATACTCAAACGCCTAGCACTCTGAGCTGCAGAACAGTTGGAAGGTGCTGCTTGAGGTTGATGCACCGCACAATAATAGATGTGAGTAATCTTGACAAAGGCTTGCTGTAGGCCGCCTGCTTTCACCGCCAGGGTCCGCGGTGCCAAAGCAGCCAACATGTGCAGTGCTGTGCAGGCAACGTATGCAGCAGCTGCAACAAATGCTGCAGCTGACCGCTATATATGACACATTGTGCACAAGAGTTGTTCAGAGCATATGCTGCACCCCACAAGCAGCAGCAACAGCCAATCATTTGGCAAACAGTTCAGCTTAATGGAAGAGTTGCAGCTGTGCAAAAAATACACATAACTTGGATTCCAAAAAGTAAGCATGTTGAAGTAGTCCCATGCATGCTACTGCCATAGTGTGGCACTCCTGCTGAATGCCTATGTTTAAAATCACACCAGAGAAGCAAGCACCACGCAGTCGTACATTAAGGGCAGCAATGAGGAGGCTCTGCAAAGTGACTGATACAGCAAGCACTCTCAAGCCCCGATGGTGTAAGCTGCCTGCCGCAGGACTGGACACCATTCTGAATACAACTCGTATGCCCCGCTGCTGCTGCCTACTCCTGCTGGAGACGCCCACAGTATGCAGCGGCACCATCACCTGGCAGTACCTGTGCTGCGGCTAGCTCCCAGCGCTCAGTATGGCATCTACCGCTGATAATAACACTTGTTTCTGACCGTGCTCGCTACCACAGTCGGAGCTTGTGATGCCCACAGTACACTGCTGTGTATACCAAAGTGCAGACCTCTGTCCCGCCCCCCTGCCCTGGGCCAAATTATCTGCAGCTCTACGATCAAGCAGTATTGGTTTTTGTTGACTGGTACCCAGCTCCTGATCTCCTGCTGTCTGCCTCAGCTGCTGCAACACATCAGCAAACCTCGGACTTTGCCCTGTTGATGGGTTATAGTTGAGGGCAATAAGTCCTGCTTTGATGCCCATGGGGTCAAGGCCCAGATCTACTGCCAAGCTACCCAAACCAAGGCTGCCGTCGTCTGACAGGAAGGCCATGGCATCCTTGTCTTCATGGCAAAACACAGAAACACAGCCTGCGACATCCTGCCAAACAACAGCATCAAGATTGGCAACGCCTGAGATGGCTTTTTGAAGGTATGAGCAGCAACATGCAGTGTCAATTGTTCTGACTTCTGCTGCTGTGCCTCCTGCAGGCACTGCTGCAGCAGCTCATCGGTTGGTAGCAGCTGCCACCCTGGCCGAGTAGCAGCTGCCAACACATGGCCTGCGCCCCACTGCACAGCCTGCGACAGCCCAGCGTACTGGAGGCAATACAAGCCTGCAGGGGCCCATCATGTGCCTACGCATACAGCGCTACATTGGGCTGATCCAGAATCAACTACAGCGTAAACATCACTATGACACACTTGTCTTGTTGGCTGTGATCAACTAAAGGATACGGTTTTGGCCCGTGCTCATGGACCACTAAAATGCACAAGGAACCAGCAGGCAATTGAGCACTGGGGAAACAGTACGCAGCTAGTCTCATGCAACAGCAATCAAACGCACAAGCTCCAATGCCAATGCCCTAGTCTGCAACAATGCTCAAATGCTATTCAGCTGACAAGCCCTGGTTCTATCTGCATTGCAGCGACAATCCCTGTTTGGCAATTATGTGAAATCACCATTACCATCCAAGGCTGACCTACTCATGAGCAAACACACTTGTAGCAAAGCGCACCTGCAGAGTGCGGCTGCCTGTACCAGCAGTTGCTACAGCAACATATCCAGCACACCCCCTGTACTCGCTAAGCAGTGTTTGCGTGGTGCCCCTGTGGCTAGACCTACAGAGACAGGGGAGGACAGCGAAACACTTGGGTAGACATGGGTGGCATCACATTCAATGTGAGCAAGGCACAGCAAGCACCTCAACGGTCTTTGTTGCAGCAGTGTTGAAGCAGGAGCTGCGTCGGCGCTCTGCGGGCCTTGCAGCCACAACACATTTTCAGGACGCATCTTAAGCAAGACCAGCCTCCAATGCAACCTGCTGAACGCCTGCGGAGTGCGCAATGTGCTCTGGGCCTCTCAGGAGCCTGCGCGTACATTACATGGGCGGGGTGCTGCACTTTATCGTAAGATAGCTCAGAGCGTCAGTCTGTGTGCAAGGGGGCTCCACAAGGCAACGATGCTGTCTGTCGCGGCGACAGTGACTACTGGGCTCTCATGGCTTGAAACTCTCTTGAAGTTACACAGGGCTTCCAGGATATGGCCTACATAATGGTATTGCTGCTCTTGACAATTGTCGAGACTCAGATCATTGCAATGCTTCAAAAACAGCTTGATCTTGACTTCCGAAGTACATCCGGAAGTGGCCAGCCTGGTCGGACTGGTGGCCAGGATACACAATTCGCGTATGCCACAATCAATACCATAATATCCAAGACCAGACTATTGCAATGGGTGTGCTACATGGACAGCGCACCCTTGTACTGCAAGGCTGATGTGGACTCATATGATGTTCAAAGTGCGATCACTCGATGACTGCTGCAACTGCCACGATTGCCTGTTTTGGTCATTTCTTGCCGTAATGGTAAGTCATCGTTTTGAGATTGGCATACCGATCTCCAACGACCTGCAGAGGTAAAACAACAAGGTAATCACCATTAGTGATCCTGTTGCTGTTCCTTACAGCCACTAAGCTGCTGCTGTAAGTAACATCAACTGATGACTGCCTCAATCAGCACACAATGCATGTGTCAGGCTGCATTGACACCTGCCATTCCTTGCTGAAAAGTTGCACACACCACACAGGGCCCCACTGCAGTGTAGTTTTGAGCCTCACACACCTTGGGCCCACAGGTCCCCGTCAGATTGTCTTGTAAGATGGAGCTGACATCACAGCAGTCATTATAACAAAACCATCAGCACTGCACAAGTGAAGCATGCTATGCTGCTGCTGCAGTACATACTACTTATGTTATCAGCCGAAGCAGTACTGCCAGTTGCAGAATGATTTCAAGCTGGGGCCTATACCTTGTGAGGTGCAAAAATCTCAGTTAAATGTTGCAGTTCTTCCTGAGTGAGCTCAACTCCCAGAGCAGCAACATTTTGCTCAAGATACCTGGGCAGCAGTGTCAGCAGCAGGCACCCAGTCTCAACCTCAAGTGCTCACAAGGCAATGCCAGAGAGGTTATAGCTTAACATTGCAAACAACTTGGGGTCAAAGCAGACAGTGCAACTGCACAGCTGAGCATCTTGACACCAGCAGCAGTGCTGAGGACACGTTGACTGCATCTTATCAAGCCATGCCAGTCATGCCAACAGACACAGCAATATCAAGCCTCACTTGATTCTCTTTGTTCCTGGTATTGTGAACACATCATCTCCCTGAGCATGCACCCAGGCTAATGCAACCTGCCCAGCAGTACACCCCTTCTTAGCAGCCAGGGCCTTGACTGCCTCAACCAGCTCAAGGTTCTGCAGCAGCACGAAGAAGCAGAGACATGAGGCATATACTGCTTGAACAAACTGTCTTGAGTTAGTCAGGTGCAGCCTGCACAGCAGGGTGCTGCTGCAGGGTGCTGCATATTATGGCATACATGCGTGTGGGTTGATGCTTCACAGCGCTGTGATAGGGGGCCAGCTGGTCTGCGCACCTTTGCAAAGGCGTCTCCCTGGAATCTGGGCATGCCTGTTCTGCGCCTGTCATCCTCAGCAAGATCCTCAGGCTTGCTGATGGCACCTGACAATGCAACGGAAACGGCAACAGCATCAGCAGCAGGTTGCTCAGCACTACTACTACTAGTAGTAGTACTGACTGCAGTGCCTTTGCGCTACTGAGTCGCGGCTAAGCAACAGCCAGCTCATAACGTGTGCATCATCCACACAACACACTATGCAGTCCCATGTCCACTCAGGGTGCATGTCCCATCATGGCACCACGGTGGTGCACCAGAGGATCTACCTGACCAAAACTGCGAGAACGTGGCTCTTCAATCCAGGACAAATATATCATCAGCCCTGGCACTGATCGCACTATCATCAGCCCTGAAAACGCCTGCCAGTGCTTGGGCAGTGCCAAATGAGCCTGACAATGTCAGGCTGAGTAGCCCACCTGTCAAGAATCCCCTCCCCAGTGGGCTGTATGCCACAATTCCAATGCCCAACTCACGACACACAGGTATGAGGTCATCCTCAGCATCTCTGCGTGCAGGAAAGGCAGATCCATGAAATGTTAAAGGCATCACAGCAGGGCCATACCTGCTATGTTACAATCTGTGGATAACAGAGAGCAATGTTTAGACGCTTTGCTGTACACCAGTCCTCAGAGGTGCCAGCATTGTGCATGGACCTGGAGACCCACTCAGTATAAGAGGAGGCTCTGAGACATTGGGTCTCCAAATCCGTTCAAACCGAAACATTGTTCAGCAGGAGTCATGCCACCTCCTGTGACCCCCACCACTGCCTATAATCATGAGGTGCAATGCTTCTGCACATGTCCATGTCACCCAGCCAACACACCACCCAAACCAGAATGCTGCTGCATCTGGAGACCTCATGGAAATGCATGTATGTGATGAAACCCACAAGTGCGTAGGAGCTTGATGTACCTGGTCCACAGACTCCACTCCAGTTGCACTGCTGACAGAGGTGTGACTGCGTGTGCTGCTCTGATGTCATCAGGGCTTGCCTCACTGATGCCAACATAGCGAACCTTGCCCTCAGCCACAAGGGCCTGGCAGCAGACACACACATAGACAGGGGGCAGATACACACAGCAGTAGAGGTATAGCAGGTGTAAGCTTGACTGCAGGCAATGTATGCTAGCAGCACATGTGCTGCTGCTGCTGGTGTCTGGGTGAGTGGCACCCACTGCAAACAGGCGCTGAGAAGAATACGTCACATGTGACTCGTGACATGCAGTACCCGCCATCCACAGCTGCAGGAGCAACAGCTGTTGCAGGTGCTGCCAGTCACAATATGCCGGGAGGGTGGCAGCTGGGCAACTGCTTGCTGCTGATGTCAGCTAGGCAATCAGCGGGCCTGCAGTGTGCAAGTGCCTACTGAATGGCAGCATCTGCAGAAGAAGACGCAGCCTACCTTGAACTCCTGGAATGTTTCAGACACTGGAGTCTTGGGATCAACCCTGTACCATGGAAATTACATTACATACAGCCTGCAGTGACTGCCTTGTATGAGACAGCTGAGCACAGGCTGCTGTGCCAGCAACACAAGAATCAGCCACTTGTACCCGGTGCTGGCAACAATGCTCCTGCTGTATGAGCCGTTGGTATCACAACAGCAGGTTCAACCATGGCATGCTACAACTGAGCCAAGGCATGGCATTGCAATAGCCAGATGATCTACTGCCTGAAGAGTATTCGTGAAACTGCATGATGCAGCAACCAGGATCCTTGGGAAGATGTCCAAGGTATCGTGGTTTGCCCAGGCTGTGGCAATGGCACATTATTTGCCATTTTCTGCTGTTTCACCTGTGGAGGTAGTATAGGTCGATGTAGTCCACCCCAAGCCTTTTCAGTGATGCCTCACAAGCTTCACGAACATGCTGTCTGCTGCCATCAAAAATCATCTGACCATCCCTGAGCACAGCACCACACTTGGTGGCAATAGTGTACTTCTGACGGTTGCCTTTGATGGCCTTGCCTGGGTTGAATGATCAAACAGCAGCAGCAGCAGCAGCAGCAGCGGCAGCAGCAGCACAATGACATTTGCATAGTTGTGGCAATGCAACAGATGGTCTCAATGGCTCGTCATCATCAGCAGATAAGACTGTATGAGGCATGGAGTTGCAACAACATGTAGGGCTTAAGGATCAGAGCGGCTGAGAGTGCTGTGCAGCTGGATGTGCTGTTGCTGCTGCTGGCAGGCCAGGCACTGCACACATTGTACACATACCCACAAGCTCCTCGTTTGTGAAGGGTCCGTACACATCTGAAGTGTCAAGAAAAGTCACGCCGAGCTCCAGAGCTCTGTGGATGGTCTTGATGCTTTCTTCTTCTCCGGCATGGTCGTCAGCAGCGCTCTTATAGACCCAGCTCATTCCCATGCAACCCAGACCCTGTATCGACGCCTCCAAGCCTTGACTGCCAAGCTTACGCACTGGAATATTAATCAATGCCATGGTGGTATGGTGGGTGGTGGGTATTGCTCTGAGATTACCAAGTTGCACAGCGGTCAAGAGCGATCACTCGCTGGGTACCAGTATTTCATCACGTGGTGCGGAGCACGGTGATCAGCACTTCATATAGTTCTGAATGTGTATACTTATGAAGTTTTGTTGGCCTGCGCACTTAACGGGCATGTGTGACCAGACCTTCCGCACCAGTGTTGGAACTACTATTACGCACCGGAACGCCGATCCTTATACCCAGTCGGGAGTCACTTTCAAGTTGTTGTTGCTTTGTTGTCCACTAAGACCGATGACAAATTGTGCAATGCGCTAGCGATGTGCCGGGCATCGCCTGTGCTACTCGCACTGCAGGTTGCTCAATGGTAGTAGGACATTTGCCACCATATGTTGCAGCGAACAATAATCTGTACATATTTTGCTCTGTTGCTGGATCCAGCATCTCCAGCGCTGCTGCTGCTGCTGCCGCCAAGTGCTGTGTGCTGAGCCCTTGGAAGATCAGGTAGGCATATCCACAATCTGCCAACGCAAAAGCATTACAGGGGGAAGTACATGGTCATACAACAGGCTACCGTTCGGATGACCATCGCAATGCGCGCGCAAAGGGCTAGCAGACGGCATATGGCTGATAGAGGTCATGCCCCAGGCTCTCATCAACCGCTATCTACAACGATAACTAGCATATGTTGATTGGAAGTCTGCTTTGTGAGAGCATATTTATCAGTTAGCTGGTGGGACTTTGCTGACTACGGCATTACAGCTGAGGCTCAAAGTATGCTCACTTTACTCGGCTGTGCGCAGCTTTGATTGCAGCTAAACGCTCAAAGGCTGTGTGTGAGGGCAATATATGTGCCATTCGTGGCGTCCTGATAGATGATACATGTAGTTTCAAACGAGCCGGTGACATACTGTGCACGGGGCGTGAACAGAACACCTTGTCCGACGCGACATGCATATTTGTTGATTAAACCTGGATCAGCGCTTGGATAACAGGCTGAACGTCCATAATCATACTGCAGTCCAGTAACTGGACCATGTCATGCTGATTCTCAGTAGCTCTTAATCCAACAACTGGCTTGATACTTGCCTGTGACTATGTCGGGACGGCGAGGACGTAAGAGGGCAGTGGCTAAACAGGAGGAGCCTACTGTAGATGCGAACTATGATACCCTCAATCTAGAACCAACGCTCACGGCAGTCGCTCCTGCACCCCCAACCAGCCCACTTACAACACTTGCAGCACAGGCAATCAGCCCGATCGTTGCTGCAGCTCGTGCGGTATCATCAGTAGCTGCAGCTGCCCTTCCCACGATACCCGAGACACAAGCAGCAACTGCAGCACAAGCTCTTGATGTTGATCCCGACCTACACTTTGATACAACGCCAAGATCACCAACGTCTCCTACAGCAATGCACAATCCCTTCACAGGCCCAGCCACAGTCAAGCAGACTCGGTCCCGCACAGTAAGCTTTGCTGTTGAAAACACAGGTCTGCAGGGGCAGCAGGACGACAATGTAGATGATTCACAGCAGCACCCTGAAAAACCGCAAGTGCAGGATAATGAGCCAGGCAGCGCAGTCCACAAGTTGAGAAGCAAGTCACTGCTGATTGATCTCACCAGCTGCCTTGCAGCAAATGGCAGCCATATCTTCTACACTCTCGCCCTCCTCTTCCTCTTGATTCTGGTTCACAGTCAGAAATCTGTACTTTCAAGGCAGGAATCCTGCGTACTGCAGCAACAAGAGCAGGTGAGAGCACAGGCTGCAGCGCTTGACTCTCTGCAACAGCAGCTGCAGCTCACAAGGCAGCAGTTGCAGGACCTACCAGATCGAGAGCAGCTGAAAACAGTTGCGGCAACATGCAGCGCACACCTGCAAGACTTCAACGCTACGCAAGTGCTGCTCAACAGCAGCATGGGACAGCTGAAGGCGATTTCTGAACGGCTTGCAGCAAACGTCACTGCGGTGTCAGAGTCTGCCAAGGCTGGTCAGCAGGCCTGGCAAGTGCTGTCTGCTGCTGTTGCAGCTGATGAAGTCATTCACAATCACACAGCAGCAGCAGCTCAGCACCCAGCACTCTCCGGTCCTTCCAGTCCTGCAGCAGCATCAGCAAATGGACTTCAATTGCAACAAGAACTTTTCCTGCAGAGTCGCAGAGAGCAGCAAACCATCAGCCAGCACTTGCTGGAGAGCAAGGAGATGCTTGCCTCCATGCCCTCCAAGGTCCGTCAGGAGGTCCAGCAGCAGCTGGCAGCCAAGCTGCCGTATTTGGATGTTGCCCTTGCAGACTGTGGTGCTCATGTGTTATTTCACACAGCCATCAACAGGCCGCGGTTCTTCCAAGACCGTCGTGCTGGGGTCCACACCGGGTCTGGCTGGACGTCGTGTGCAGCTACAACATTCCCCAGCAGTACCTCTGCCAGTTTGTGTGACGTTTCACAACCCTATGCTGCCTACATGGGCAATGTTGGCATGCCCAGCAATGCTGATGCACCCACAGCTGCAGCACAGGGAGCGCTACCGCCACTATCCTGTTCCAGCAGCACCCTGCAGAAGCTGCATGCATTCACAGCCACCCAGCTTCAGCGGTTGCTGCACACCAAATCAAGCACCCACACCACAGCAGCAGACAGAAGCAGTGCTGAAAGGCAGCAGCAATTGCAGGAGCAAGCTATGTCGCTACAGCACATCAACAGGTTGCTGTTGACCCCAGCAGGGGCGGCAGCTGGCAGGTGCTTGCCATTCATGTTGCTGGATGGTGTGCCAGCAGTGCTGGAGATAGCTTTACCACAGCTGACCAAGGTTCACAGGTGGGTTCATACAGCTGATGAGCTTGCTGGCAGACTGTGTGCATAGCAATGCTGAGGCAGGCAGGCAGGCATGGATGACTCGGGCAACACAAGGCTTGGCAGACCCATGACCAGATGCAGAGACGCAACAGCAACAGCAGTTTCAACTGACAGTTTGGAGAATGATGCTGGCGCTACTGCTAGTTTGTTCTTATGGCGTGAGCTGCTGTTGCTGCTGTCATTGCTCTGCAGTGTGACCTTGCACTACCCGATGCCTCCAGGCCCCTTGCAAGACCATGAACAAGCTACTGCTTGGTTCAGCAGAGCACCCGCACATGTCAAACTTGCGTTGGTAAACAGCAGCAGCTGCAGCTCAGTGGCAGCCGGTGCCAACAGCAGCATAGCTGGTGGTCATTCATCCCTCTGCAGCACAGCTGGTATCAACAGCAAGAGCTTTACCAGTAATACTACTGAGAGCAATACCAGCAGCCTGGACAAGTCTGGAGCTCAACAAGAGGGTCCGACTGCAGCCACTGACCTAACCATGGTACCTTCAGACGTGACTGATGTGTATGAACGCGGTGCAGGAGAAGTGACTGGCAGTGGCAGCTCACCAGACACCTTTGTGATTGAGGGAGCTGCCAGCATCCAGCAGGAGTTGCACCTCACTGCTGATAGTCTCAGATCTGGCAATGGACGGGCAGTCATGCAGATTAAGCAGGGGCAGGGGGCAGCAGCAGAGGTGGCTGGTAATGTGGAGACGGGTGTACTTGCTGACAGAATTGTCCTGAAAATCAGCAGCAACGTGGGTGGTGCAGGTGATGATGTCTGTCTGCAGCGGATAAGTGTGCAGGGAGTTCCAAGCGACCTTGCTGCCTTCTGTTGATGTGTCATGGGGCATGGCACGCTTGCCTATGTACTTTTCATGTTAGATCAGTATGCTACGCACTCATGGTATGAGCGACTGACAGACAGCGTAGCATCTGGGAGTCTAACTGGGCTCACAGCTATGTTGATCCAAAGGGATGCTGCCTACAGAGTCTTCACAGCTAATCCTAGTCATACAAAACTGCCGCAATTGACCCTTTTTGTACGCTGCCAGTCTTGCGGCTATACTTGGTGAATATTGTTTGATATACCGGTACCTGTCAGGCCTGCAGGTTTGAACAGCGACCCTTGCACGTTCGTATGCCATAGCAGGCTTGCGTGCAGGATCCCGCAGAGTGCAGAGAGTGTGAGAGTGCAAGATCTGCGTGGTGATCGGCAGTGTCCCCTCATTGATTGATTCCCACAGGTAGCTGTGCTCATATTCATAATCATACGTGCAGATACGCACGACTCCTGACGGTGTTGTACCTCGGTGCAAGATCTCAGAGAATACCTTGAACAACTGCGTGGTGAAGGCTGTTACGGATGCTTGTGCAAGCTGCAGCCGCTTGTAACCACCTGGCACCCACGTTCAGCCAGCTGCAGCATGTCAAACTGCTGGTGAGGCCTTGTGACACGCATTCAAGGTGGCAAGATCCTCCCCAAAACCTTTATCAAAAAGTGTGCTCTGACTTTGACAGAGAAGCTTGTGGCGTTCGTCAGCAGAATGCAATCGACAGCTCAGCACTTGGGCCAACAGCAGGTGAGCCTGTGGGACTGGCGCGTTCTGACTGCACCGTGTACGCTGTTAACAATGCAGTCATCAACAGTTGCAATGTATGTGAATTACATGCAGCAATGACCAACAGGAGAGCAGTAGCTGGCGTGAGACTTTGTTGAAGATGAGCAGTTACACCCTGTGCCTTCAAGGGCATCTGCAGCAGTGGGGTGAGTAAAATCTGGGGCGACAGGGTTCAGTTCCAGCATTCTTCACAGTATCTCATCTAAGAGTCTCATTCACGAGACTGATTGGCTTTGCGCGCTTGCTCCTGTATGAATGCCATTAATGCTGCTGCCAGAGGTGCCTGCTACTCCAGACGCTTTGGGCCTGAAAGGCACCAGCACAGCCATCATAGGCCAAGCCTTTGGCAAGTTTGTGCTTTGGCCGCAGTTTGATTGCAGGATGCAGGTCTGTTTATGTTCTCATAGCTTGTGCAAGTAGCTGCGCAGCTCTCCATTGCTGCTTTACTCCTTTTACTATGCATGCAGCATCCAACCCAAGAAGTATCTTCAGGTCCCACACAGGTGCTGCCATGACCACCTCCCTGGCATCAGCAGCAGCAGCCACAGCAGCAGCCCCTGCTGGTGTATCTTTGGCTTTTGTCAACATGTTCTCCAGCCCAAGGCGGCACTACTGGCGTGAAAGTCAAGGGCAGTACTGGTTACGACAAATGGGTCTGGCAGACCACAACATGACGCATCTGCTGATGGGTGCAAACATAGCATGCTATGGGCTGCAGATGCTGTGGCCGGAGTTTACACAGTTGTTTGCTAGGGTGAGTCTACATGCCTGTGATCGTAGCTGGATTTGTGCAGCAGGGCTCAAGCCTGCAGCTTTGGCAGGCCCTATGGCATGTCAGGGTCATCAGGAGAAACTTTTCAGTCTTTGTGACAGAAGGATAGGCAGCCGGCAGCACAGGACCGGGAAGGTTGGGACAGACTGCCAATGTACTGTGAGCGTCAGTCAGTTCAAGCCTTTCTGTTTCTCTGCTGCCAGCCACCCTCAAGCAGCTGCATCAGATGGCAATCTCTGCTTGCATTCCTCGTACATTGCTGCAATGTCATAACAGTCTAGGAGCAGCTTGGACATCATGGTGCCATCTTGCCCTACCTGACAAACTGATGCTGCATGCTGCATGCTGGCAGCATGCTATCTGGGCTGTCGTGCAAAAGCTGTCAGCCTTCAACCAGCGTGCAAGCTGCACTTTGGGGGGTCGTCATACGATCTTGTCAGGTGCCGTTGTCATTTCTCACCTTCCTGCGGCTGCTGATGTGCACTGGTGGGCTGTTCTGTCCGTTTCTCCTACTGCTGCCAGGTTGATGGTCTTGTGTATGAAGGGCAGATCTGGCGACTCCTTACTGCTGCCTTTCTTCACGGCAACATTGTGCATCTGGGGGTGAGCATACATAAAACACCACATTGCAGCAGAATTTCTTGCCGTTACTGCACAATTGGTCAGCATACAAAGCTCCTTGTTTGTCATCAATACCAGTCAGTAGGCCACACACCATTGTGGCCCCTTTCTGGCCAACCGCTTGAGTTTTTAGGTGAGTTTCACCTGCCTCCTGGTCTGAACTTCCAGAGGGTGATGCAATGCAGAGTTTTACTTTGATCTGGCTGCACAACATCTGGCTGCAAGTGGCAGGTTGCTGATGGAAGCCGGTAACCTGCTTCTTGCTTTTGTGACTCCTGTTGAAGCTGTGACACCCCTCCCTTCTCCTACCAGGTCAATACGCTTGCACTGTATAACATTGGACAAACCATTGAAAGTGTCCTGGGCAGCCGGCGGTTCCTGATTGTGTACCTGGGCAGTGCTGTTGCTGGCAACCTGGTTGGCTGCTACCTGGGACACGGGCTCATGTCATCACTGGGGTCTTCAAGTGGGTGCTGGACCTGCATGCATGAACCTCCTAAGTTTGCTTCACAATTGAACAGGAACAGGGACAGGACTGGTGTTCAGGGCAGCAATGTTGCTGTCCATCTCCTGATCCAAGGCACACCTTCAAACAATACATGTGCAGCAACACTGCTGCCTTGAACCCCAATCCCGTCTCTGTGCTCATAGTGTTGCTTCATGAAGTGAAAGCTTACATACTCAGCTCACAGGGCAATTATCAATGCAACATGAGTGCACAGCTGCAAACTGTCAGGAAGTCCAAGTCGCTTCATGCAGTTTGTGCTGTAGAGATACAACAAATAGACCCGAGTGCGGGCAAAAAGGTGCCAAATCCAACCATTGCGTTCAACTGCAGTTGGGAGTGAGGCGTTGATGCTGCCTGGCCCCTGCAGGTTCCTTGTGTGGCACCTTTGGAGGTTACCTCACGTACCGCTGGTTGAACCGCCGCCGCTGGCCAATGTCAGGACCTGAACTGAGCAGTGTAGCCGGCACATTGGGCATCAACTTGGTGCTTATGTCAGTCTTTGCTGGCTCAATTGACACTGCGTGAGTAGGCCTGCTTGATGAGGCGGTCATGCATCCGCACTGATCTGAACGAGGTTTTGCTAATTGTTGAGTAATAATGTCTTCTGCCATAATGTATTGGCGCCCTCTGACCATTGCTCTGTGAGGTGACCGGTTGGAATTGGTGTACAGCTGGCACGGCGAGCAGATGTGGGTCAGACTGACATGCTGCAGGCCATAAGTCATGTCTGTATAGTGGTTTGTGCTTGCTTTATGTGCTGTCACATGGCAAGCTTACAGCTTGGCGCTGGCTGAGGGTGCAAGATGGTAGCATTTATGCGGTCTACAATGTCAGCTGAAGTGAGCAGTGACAGTGCTTTGAATGCCTGCTGCTGTTGCTGCTTCTGCTGTTTGCAGTGCACACATGGGAGGGTTCTTGGGGGGCTCTGCTCTTACCTACTTGCTCACAGTGCTCCTCCCTTGGCTGTGAGTCGGATAACTGCAGGGAAAGGCTGCAGCAGAAGATATAACAATGCATCAATGTGCATCAGCCTGACTGGCATTTTGTTGCAGTACAGATGTGAACTTCACACTCATGATGGATGTTGGTTTTCAGCCTTAAAAGCATCCACAGCCTGGTAAGCAGCATGACCCCCTCATTGACCAATGTTGCTGTAGTGACAGTGCTTTGGGCCAAAGTGCTGTCACTACAGCAAGTTACAATGATTGCTGTTGATTATATAAATGAGAGGGTCATGCTGCTTACCAGGGTATTGATGCTTGCCCAAAAAGCAGCAGGACTAATGCATGCTTTTGCTGGCACTCAGTGTAACACAAGTTTCATGGGACAACCCTTGGTCCAACGGCGATACGAAGGTTACTAACCGGGTGGCATATCGCTGGTTGATGACGGTTCATGAGCTGATCACCTTGCATTGCATGCATGTGAGCCTTGGAGGATGGACTCCCCTGCTGGAGGAGCTGGTGACTGGCAGCCCTCAAGCGGCCTCATGTGACCTCATTTGATGCCAGTAAAATAAAATGATTTACATTCTGTCTGGAAACCCTGGCAACCCTCAGGTACAACCCAATCATGGCTATAGGCTGCTGCATTGTATGGGAGGGGTTCTCGGGTGGTTTCCCCCTTCACAATTGAGATCGGATAATCATGCACTCCGCCTTGTCCGAAAGTGGATTGAATTCACTGGGTAGATTTGAGGCGCGGGGCCGATGGCAGTAATGCTATGGCTGCAAAGTACTGATTATTATTATTATAGGCTGCTGCATGGCTCAATTTCTTTTACACAACGTTGTGTAGTGTTAACACTGGGTGCAGCACTGTGCTGACATGTTGCAGCACCCTGTCATTAATGAGACCAATATTGGTCTCATTCGTCTTTGGACAGTGTCTCTTAAGCAAGCTTGCTTCAAGCAAGTCGAGTAAGACACGGTCTCATTGAGAGTCCCAAAGGCATGCTTTGTACTCTATTCGAAAGCTGGAGCTGCACTGCATGATGAATGCAGCCAAGCTTTGAACTGGTTCCAGGACTGGTAATGAGTAACAACACAGAGATTATTGCAACACTTGTCTGCACAAGCAAAGGCCTGAATTAGTTATGACATGCTCTGGCATGTCGATTTATTGCATTGCTCTGTCTTCTACATGCTGCAGCTGGTGCACACCCCTGCAAGATTTATTCTCGATCATAAAATCGGGCTGTTGCAGTGGATGCAGCTGTTTTGGACAAAACTTTGCAACCGTTCCACTGAGTGGAGGCACACACTGTGTGGAATCAAATCCAACTTGGCACTGTGTGGAATCAACTCCAACTGGCAGCGCTACGGCACAACAAACAACCACCACTCAGACGGTGTGCTTGCAAGCAATTGCTTAGATGTCGCTACCTGAAGACTGTGCTCGGCCACTTGCCAGGTAAAGTCAAGCAATATCAAGTACTTATAAATAGTCTTAGCCAACCTCAATGCGGAACATGCATAAACCCCCCAAGCACTTGATCGGCACTAAAGCCCCAATTCCCTTGAAAGAGCTATCACCCCAGCCATGATCAGACCGGCCACATGACCGCCACCAATAAGCTATGCTGCTCCGCCAATGCTGCTGCCAGCACTGCTACTGCCACTGCTTGTTTGCCCATGGCTGCATGACCCATGATGCCACGAGTAATTGATTGTGTCAGTACTGTGGTACACTGCGGTCTAGCATGCTGTAGGCTGCAATGCCACCCGTCACATTCTTCACGTTTGCGAAGCCCTTCGACACCAAGAACTGTACAGAGCAGCAGCAGCAGCAGCAGCAGCAGAGCACATTGTTGTGTTTTCATGTTCACCATGTTCTTCAAATCCACTGAGCAGATTACTTTTTGCAATAGACATCAACTTCCTGGTAATCTGGTGCTGTGGTGAAAGGGATAACAGCATGACAGTTGCTGATATGTAGCCACAGCTGCTGGTTGACATGACAGTGGGTCTGTACAGTCATTCCAGCACTTCAGCTGCAAAAACAGCATGCAATGCCGGTGGGTTGGTAACCAACGCCTTCCGGTGTCCTGTGCTAGCCCTCATGGTACAAGTTTCTTCCTGTAATGCACACAGTTATCAGCTGCATCACCCACCATTGCTGCGTTCATTGACCTCATGCCATGGTGACAGAGCACAACTGTTTCTGCTTGGGTGTCCAGGTCCTCAGCTACTGTTGGTGCCCAGCTGCCAGACTGACTGAGTGGCATGAGCTTGAAGTGAGGCAAGCGGGCTATCTGGTGTTCACCAGGCTCCCGCACATCTATGAACTGAACCTCCTCACACTGTTGCAGGAGCGACAAAGATTGTGGTGAGTCACGAGTGCTTCAACCATGCTTATCAATCATGACTGGGCGCGGTAGAGGAGAAGAAGCCATTGCAGATCTGCTACTGCTGAGCATCTTACAAAAGCTGATGCTGTTGTCATCTTGTACTTGTTGCTTTGACGGTGCAGGTGTTTGCTTATTGCTTAGTACAAGGAATCAGCACCTGTGCTCTGCTAGAATGAACTCACCAACACTGGGTTTTGCAAGAGCTCCTGCAGCTCTTGCACTGACATATGCTGCACCTCTGCTTGCTGGTCACTGCTGGCGGCTGCATGGCAAGAAGGTTACGTTACCATTCACAGTGCGGAACAGCTACTCCTGACATGTTTGCAGTATTACCCTTGTATTCAATAACAACATCATGAGCCATGGCGCGAGAGGATTTTGCAGCACCATGAAGTCTACAGTGACAGAGGAAGCAAGCTGCATTGCAGCTCTGCACACCAGACGCATTGTGTGGTATCCTTGCAATCCTGGCCATTCAATGAGTCATATGGCAACAAGAGCATGCAGCTGGCTGTCAGCAGATCCATGCCCACTACAAACCTGCTACTACATGTCTCTGCCTCGACTGGGACGCACTGAAGGCGCGCAATCTGCTCATACCCGCGGCTCGTTGTGCTACAACGGTTCTGCGGGCTGCGTAAAGCATGGCTAAGAAGGCTATACCCAGATCAGGAATGCAGAAGTTGCTAGTAGGCCAAGCACTACGTGGGCACAGTAAGTGCTAGTGAGCAATCAATATCATGCAGCCCGAGCAAACTGCATTGCAATAACAATTTCTGCGGCATGTAGTGTGAGAAGCGAGGACTTCAGTATCACGGTGAGGCACTGAAGCGTTAAAGTGTGCAGCGCACTGTATGCAGCAGCAAACTCATTGCATTGCAAACTCTGAAAACTTTTTGATCAGCTGTTATCGGCTGCCTAGTGTGCTTCTCACCTCCTCTGCCGTCAGCATGCAAGCTGCAAGCTGCATCAGCAAGCAGCTTTGTGGCGTGCCATAATAATTTTTACAGTCAAACTATAATGGTATTCGCAATGCAGCAGCTAATACAGCCTGCAGCAGATTTGGCGAGGTCACTACAGACGTGGCAGTACAGCGAAAGACTACAAGCAACCCTCGTGGCATCCGTGGCCTGCAGTATCTACCTAAGCCTTGTCATCAGGCGGTTAGGCCCCTCTTACAGCAGCCTATTGGCCATCGCTCCTGTGCTGGTGGTTAATGCTCTGATTCCCATCGCCTTTCCCTTGGAGGAGGTGTTGTCCCGTTTAAGCTGGAGCTTGCTGCTTTCATGGCTCGCAAATTTTAAGGTCGGGCGTTGGTGCAAGCTTGCATAGTCATTGCAGAACACCCCGGCAACATGTCAAAACCAGTAGACCAGTACACCAGTTGCCAAACAAATATATTGCTACACCCGCAGGCGATTGGCCTTTGCCTTGGTCGCGGACCCCTTGTTGGCTCATGGACCATTCCACAGACGATTCTGCTGTACATATTCCCCATATACCCATGTCAAGGCAGGTGACGCCAGTCGTGTTGCACAGCATTCATCGCTGTTTTTCACTGGGACCATGGACCAATGGTGTCAGTGGCGTTTAATTTATATTGACTGGTTAGTACCAGCAGTGCACAAGCTTTTATGCGGGTTCCAAAGATTTTGCTGTCGCATATGGCGTAACTAGAACACACGTAGTCACTGGTACTGTCATAATCTTATCACACAATGTGGAAACAAGACTCATCAGCCGGCTATGGTCGGTTGCCTCTTCTGATGTGTTGTGACTGGTCCATGTAGTCCCACCTGGATTATAACTTGACTGTGTCAGCATACTGGGCAGATCCTTGTAAGAAACGATCTTCTGCAGCTGCTGCTGGTTGTTTTGGTTGATGATACATATGATGCATCTGGCTTGCTGGCTGACAACCTTTGTAGCATGGTGCTGTTTTGCACAGTATGGTGCTGGTCCAATTGCACTGCATTCCAAAGTGATTCAGCTAGCATGCTAGATGAACACACCAGCATGCTTGCAGCAACAGGCTTGATCACTACCACCAAGTCTCCTGCTTCCCTGCTGTGGGAACTTGATTCTGCAGAGAGCAGCAGCAAGAAAGGGCGTCTGGCGGATAGCCATGGCAATATTAGCCAAGCGGTGAGATCTTTCGTGGGCAACACATGTGAGTATGGCCTATGCAAACAGCTGCACTTGCAGCCAGGAAATCAGTAGTATGGTTGAATATGCTCAGTGCAATAGAAGAAATACAGGTGTCCGCTAGCTGCCTCTTGCCAACTACTGCCTGCACTGGCTATTGATGTTAGTGTACTGTGACGACCTTGGATGGTGATGAAACAATGACTTGATAGTATTGGGAGGCACTGATAACGACAGCAGCACTGTATGAACTTGCTGACATGCCTCCTTACAAATCATAAACATCCAGTGTGATCTGTCTGTTCGTGCAGCACTGTTATGTGTACTGGGCTACATCTTGTCTCATAACCTGCCCAAACTGGTCACCCATTACCTGTATGGTGAGAATCCTGCATAAAGAGTCCTAGCAGTTGTCTCAGCTTGCTGGGTCTGCTGCAGCCCGAAGCGTGCAGCCATGTGACTCCCATGAGGGGCCACACAATTGACAGGCTTCATGACAGCAGACAGAGGAACATGGGATGGAGCCAATATACATGCACACAGCAGTCCAGCAGAGCCTCAAGCCTCTTACTCATACTTGCCTCAGCCATGCGCATAACCACCTCTGCTGCAGCAACTCAAATCTCAATTTGCCGTTGCTGCGGCACAGGCACACAAATCGAGCTCTGCTGCTGGCTGCTGATCCTGCAGGTCTTGGACTGTATGCTTTCATAACATTTCTGATGGATGGTCCAGCAGCTGTGCTGATAGGAGCGCTGGACATGCGAGTGGTGCCCCCCTTTGACAAGCCATGGCTGTCTACTTCACTGGCAGATTGGTGGGGCAGGTGAAAACAGGGTCTGCTGCTGTTTTCTCTTCCTCAAAGCAGCAACCATCGCGGTGTCAGGTCACCTAAATACACATTTGCATCCGTGTAGCAGCAAGCAAAAAAATCAGCATGGTACCACAATGCTGCTGTATAGACCCTGACGCAGTACACCCTAGCATGCCAGCGCCTGGTAGTCATGTCTGGCTGAGGTTCTGCTGTCAGGCTGCTGCTTTGTGCAAGTTGTGCATGCACTGCTGCACTTGTATGCCTGCAGGAGGTGGAACAACACAACAGGCCTGACTTTGAGGGCGCTGATTTACGACCCAATCGTGGAAGGACATCTCATGGTGTGCACAGCAGCAGTCAATGGCAGCTCTGCAGGGCAGCAGCCGCAGATTGTCACTCGCAAGCCTCCAAAGTGGCTGAGGCTTCTTGGCCTGTGCGCAACGTTTGCAGTAAGCGGCCTGATGCATGAGGTACTGCTGTACCTGCTTGTGCCGACCAACCAATACAAGCCTGGGTGGTGGTTCAGCTTCTTCTTTATACAGGCTCCACTGCTGATGGCTGAGAGCATACTGATGCGCAAGCTGCGGAGTGCTAAGATTTTGACACCCAGGGTTGTAGCTGTCCCAGCAACAACTGCAGTCATCATGATGACAGCTTGGTTCTTCTGGTATCCCCCGGTTGAGCAGCACACCGACTTAGCCTTGAGAATTGTTGACAATGTTAATGCCAATGTGGGTGCAATAATCGCAGCTGGACAGAGTTCGATAATGCAATGGCAGTTGAGTCCAGGGGGCAGAACAGTTCTTGAGCTGGCTCAGCAGATGTGGCCAGGTATCCAGGCTGCTGCTGCAACCAGTGCAGTGTCAGTCTGACTCAAAGATTTTGGCCATCATCATGCATGGAGGACAGGCCTCCCATGCAGGAGGCAGGATCTGTGCGAGAGCCACTGCACTGTCACAGGCCTTCATGCCATCCAAACACCTTTGCTATGATGCAAACAAGCAATGGCTGGGTTTTTGCGTATGATCACTTGATAAAGTGCACCTTCAAGCCAGCATACAAGTGATTGCATATTGTCACTCAAGGGATTCAATGTGAGAAGGTTTGCTCATTACTCATTCTTTGACTTCCCTGGGGCTGGGTCACCTGATGATATGCTGAACTTCCAAAGTGAGTGACTCAGGAAGCAGCAGGAAGCAGCTGCAGCCTGCCAGTTGTTACCTGGTTGTAGAGCCCAATCTTCTTCAAGGAAGGAGTCCTGATTGTTCTAGACTGCGTGCTGCATGCCATGCAAAAGGGAGTCAAGTCGCGCAGGGCCTTGGGGCCCTGAAAACTTTTGTGAATTGAGCCATGCACTGCATGGCAGCCTGCCAGTGCATGATGCTTGTGTTGCTTTTACCCCTCTGTGGAGTAGTGACTGGAGGCTCAGGCTTGGAGGGTCCCAAATTGGTTTCTGACACATGAGAGCATTCGTCGTTGATTCTCAATTCGTTGATTGGCTGTAGAGCTCATGTTGTACCACAAGATAAAAGCTCTTTTGCAAAAAAAGCACCGGAGGCTGGGGTGCCAACCTGCTTCCAATCCTTCCTGGACAACCTGTCAATCACACTGACAGCCAAATCCAGTGCACCGCAGCTGTTAACTCTTCATTGGGGTCACTCACCGGCCTTAGCGTGAGTTGAGCATGCAGTCAAAGTCAGGTTGATGAAGTGTTGTACCTGTCTTCAGGGCTGTGTTTGGCCCCTTCAGTGTGTGCTTTTTGTTACTTTGAATTGATATGATGGCGTCATGTCCATCACGGGTGCCGCTCATGGTGATTCAAGGGACCGGCCGGTAGCGCAACCGCCTGGCATAGAAGTGCGTGCGGCTGTACAACGGCACACCAGCAGATATACTTATATGCTAACAAAGCAACAATAATGTATATGCGCTTCACAGGTATGGAAGCGGCAGAGCAGCGTACGCGAAAAGATGATGATGGGATTCAGGTGGGACCTAGGGTCTGCTCGGGGTGGCGCCCTACCGATGGTGTACTTTGCATTGTTCTCGTCATCAAACAGATCGCTCTCGCTGTTGCGCGCAATGTGTGTTCGCTGCTTGTCTGGGTCTGACGTTCATCTGCTTGTCAACCCTCTCGGAAAGTTGCTCAGCGAGGCGCCTTAGTTGCCGTCGCAGTCTGTACATTGTACCTTGTTTGTTATGGATGCCTTGCAGCAGGTCCTGGTATCTGCAGCAGAACACATACAGCAACTGGACTACAACCGACGAGTATATCTCATAGTTGCAGCTGCAGTGCTTGGTGGAACATACTTGAGGCTTGTAGTCAGCCGCCTTCCGCCTGCAGCTGGACTCTTGGCTGTAGCTCCCCTCCTTCTGGCAAACTGCTGTCTGCCTCTCATCTTCCATATACGGGATGAAATTATCACCAGGGCATCCTGGATGTTGTTGCTGCTTTGGTTAGCAAATTTCAAGGTATACTCAAATGACTGCCAGCTTGCCCGAGCCTCGCACCGTTGCGTTTACTGCCTCGCCTAACGCACTCTGCATGTGCAGGCCATCGGCTTGTGCCTTGGCCGCGGGCCGCTGATCGGCTCGTGGACAATAACACAAACAGTCTTACTTTATGTGCTGCCTATCTATCCTAGTCAAGGTCAGAATTCGTGGAGGAAGGGCATTTGCACCCCACCCAGCACAACTGTGGAAGCCTGCTGCCTTTCTGAAGTGTCGTGCTCTGCATGCATGGACACCGGCCATGCGCAAACCTTGCATGAGTCATATATTAACAAGCTCGTGTGCAGAAGTCACATATTCGTACCACTCGCTAGTTATGTCATCATATTGCCGTTTAAGCATCGTCGGCTGCAGCAGCAGCAGCAGCCAGTCCTGGTACAGACTATAACCATATGCCCACCTGGAAGCAGCTGCAACGCAACTCAGGAGAGCTAGTGGCATGTGCTGCAGGTCCTGGGCAAGCGAAGAAGGGGCGGCTACAGGATAGTGCAGGAACAGGCCGTGAGATGCTGTGGTCATTTATCTCAAACACAAGTGAGTGGCACACTGGTCAGCAGGAGTGCTGGAACGGCAGAAAAATCTGCCTGGGGTTCACGACCTTTTGTAAACACCAATGGCTTATTTTTGGGACCTCATCTTCAACAGGGTGCAATGTTCGCTTGCAGATAAAGTGTCAGCCTAGCAGCAGCCAAGGCAGCATGTCTAGCATCGTACATGCGACCTCTATTACGTCTGCACGGCACGGCAGCTGCCACGCATGGCACATAGCAACGGCAGCAGTTGACATCCAGCAACTTAGTAGTTCAGTGTTGCTGTCTGAGGGCAAGCCCTCTGTCAACCTTCTGCTATTATTGGTTGATCTAGCACCAGTCTCCTTGTAACATTCTGCTTAGCAACCTGGCTATGCTCCAGACAACAGCTGATGAGTGTTGCTGCCTTGTCAATGCTCCAGCTTTTCTGGTGGTGGTCGCTTACCTGCTGACCTTGAATTTGCCTCAAATAGTGAAGCACTATCTCTATGGTAAGTAGCTCAGAAGCATCCTGTGGCGCACATGTCACGGCACACCAGCATGAAGCCTACTACAGTAGCACAGCAGTAGAAGTGTTCTGAAGGATGATCTTGCATGCTGTTGACCTTGGTGTGCCAGCATACTTTGCAGCTGTCAGGCGCAGCTGCTGTGTATGGTGTGCTTCATCAGACCTGCTAACCCTGTCGGCTCATGTCACCAATGCAGGTTTGGGGCTGTATGGGTTCATCACCTTTATCATGGATGGTCCTGCAGCAGTCTTGATTGGGGCACTGGACATGCGTGTGGCACCCGCCTTTGACAGGCCATGGCTGACAACTTCCTTAGCAGACTTCTGGGGAAGGTGAGGGGTGCTGGAATGCCATTGTCTCTCTGGCAGGTGTCGCAGCTTGCTCTCATACATGAGGCTTGTCAGCAGCAGCACCTGGTTTGTTGGCAGGTGCCCTGCATGTGTCTGTCTGCGTCTGCTACTTGCTGCTGCATGTTGCTGATGACATGCTCCCAAGCTGCAACTGCTCTGGATTGCCCAGCAGCAGCCACCTCAGTGGCGTCCTCCGCTGTTGTATGCAGGCGGTGGAACAACACTGTGGGTCTCACCCTGCGTGCCCTGGTGTATGACCCACTGGTGGAGGGGTCCCTGGTCTTCAGGCCAGCAGTACCAGCAGCAGCAGGCACAGCACATCAGTGCCAAGCACCAGCGGGCTCAGATGCAGCAGCAGCAGCTGCTAGCCCCGCCACTAAGCATCCCCACTCCAAGACACCCATGTGGCTGCGGTTTCTGGGCTTGTGTGCTACCTTTGCTGTGAGTGGGCTCATGCATGAGCTCATCCTGTTCCTGCTCTGCTACCCAGGACAGTACAGGTTTGGGTATTGGTTCACATTCTTTTTCATCCAGGCACCACTCATGGCAGCAGAGGCTGTTGTCATTCGCAGAATGAGGAAAGCAGGGGTCAAGATACCACGAGCGGGGGCTATTGGCCTGACAACATGTGTGTTCCTGTGTACTACATACTTCTTTTGGTTCCCACCAGTTGAAAATCATACAGACATTGCTGAGACTCTGGTTGCCAATATCAATAGAGCAGCAGCACAGTTTTTCACTGTGGTGCAGCAGATACCACAGCAGCTAGATAAGGTGGTTGCTGCTGGTATTACCCCTGCAACATCCTCCGTGTGAGCACCTGTAGAGCAGCAACTGGGCCTCTGGCTGCCACAGCAGCAATGCATAAATTAATGTTGAGCTGGCAAAGCTACATGCAGCCCTAGCCAGCAGAACCTTGTCCGCCCATCACCAAGCGAGTGTGGTTACTGAGTGCCCTGCAGAAAGTGTGTCAGCTGTTGATAGCAGTATATTGTGCTGTGACGACTCATGGACGCAAGCAGGGTCTATTTGTATGACATAAGTAGTCATCTGTGCATGGAGTGGCTGGTGTATGATCTCATGGCAGACAACACAGCAGTGTTGCTAGGGTTGCTGGGTGTTG
Organism: Coelastrella sp. MACC-549; assembly: GCA_018290735.1. Lineage (NCBI taxonomy): Eukaryota > Viridiplantae > Chlorophyta > Chlorophyceae > Sphaeropleales > Scenedesmaceae > Coelastrella > Coelastrella sp. MACC-549. The sequence goes on from JABEVS010000002.1 coordinate 217,498, forward strand.
ACAGCTCTACTCGCTGCATGATGTTTGCAGTGGCAATAACCTTGCAGACCCCTCCTGACAATCTGTGTCTGTCATTGCTGCAGAGGTATATTTGTGTTTGTGTTAGGCTTCCATGCGCCTGACCTAGCTCTCTGCAGATCTAGATTGTAGAATCTATCACCGGCTGAGAGTGATAGCATATGCTGAATCCTGGCATGAGTGTGAATCCATTTCTTGACCACCTGTGATTCATGTTGAATGGCTGGTTGTCAACATGGTCACATCCTGAAAGAGACCCATTCCAATTGAACAACAAGTTGCCCTACTACTGGTGGTTGTTCAAACAGAGCTGTATGTGATGTTGATGCTTGTTGCACTTGTTGCTGTTGGTCAGGAAAACTGCAGCAGCATCTGCAGCAGATTGATTATGTTGCCTGGAATAAGTGACATTGTGTTTTTCTTTGTTCATTGCTGCATGGATGCAAGCCACTTTTCGGCCAGCACGTAGCTCCAGGGGCCCATTGTGTCTCTGGTCATATTTCATGTAACTGTTTGCACCTTGACAGGGTGTGTCTTCCATTGTTGTGGGTGTTGGTTGACTAGTCCATGTCTGTGAGTGGCACCAATGGATGTGCTTTACTGTGACTGTGTGTACATGGATGGTGTGGGGTATGTTCCTCTGTTGCCATGAGGGTACTTGCAAGATTACTGACCTCAGTACAGAGACTGAGTCTCAGCCTGGCCAACCTTTGTCGCTGTGTGCCTCGCATGGCGTCAATTGTGAGCTGAATCTGATGTTGGTCCGAGTAGACAACTCTCTTGGCAGCGGCCCCTTGGGCAAGCATGATAAACAATCTTCTTCGTGACATCTTTTGTTACACTGCTCAGAGCTGCATGTAGAAGGATTTGTGCCAGGCATGATGAGATGTGCTGGCACATGAGTTGTCATGCAGCACATGTAATTGTGAAAGAAAAGAGACATGCAACATGTTGAACGTATTTTTACACAACTCGTTGGCTGTTCATCTGGTGCGTTGTTGCTTTGTACGGCGTTGTTGGCGTTTGTAGGGAAGCCATTTTGTTGAACACTGTATGCCCACCATAGGTCCTGGACCTAACCACCAAAAGTGGTGGCTCCGTCTGCATTGATACACATCGTGCCTTTAATAATTAATTTTTTACATAATTAATTCAAAAAAAAAATTTAATCTCATGCTGCACATAAGTTGACATGCTGCTCCTGCAGCAGCAAGGTGGACATCACCACAGTCAGTACTAACAAACTCCTCAACGCGACAAAGAATTACCGAGTTGAAAATAACAGACACATTCGCACGCAGCTTGCTTGTATGCAGAGTCCTCCTGTCTCAGCGAGTCCTTCCTGCAATGCTGCAGCTGACCTGTCAGGCCTAACCGCACCAGCTTCCACTCTGTGGAAGCTAGGGTCAAAACCTACCTGGACTACTATCAATGTATGTTCGAGCTTTTTGGTTTTTGGAGTCGTCGAGGCCGCCTGGCCGGCCCTTTTATGCGCTTCTAGACTGCAGTAAAGTGGGTTATCTTTGCATGCACTTGCAGAGCCCTGATCAATGCTCAGAGCCTGCAGCCCTGAGGGCAACTGCCGATTTTTTTTTAGCAGAGCAATAGAGCAGCAATCACCATACTCTGTATGATATGTCAGGTGTGGAAGAATGAGGTATACTTCAGTACCCCTGCCATGTGCAAGGCTGCATACAGCACTGCTTCATGAATACACTGACATTGGTCTGCAGGCTGTTTGCTGCAGCTGATGCCTGGCTTGCTTGATCACATTCTCCTGTTGTAACTTGCCCACCAAACCACTCACATCAACACCCTCAACAGCACTCAAGAACCTACACAACACCCTGGACAAGTCGTGCAGGGTTTCAGGCACAAGCGCTTGCACAGTCTCAACCACTACCATCAGTTGGGCTGCAATACCCTGGAGTTCAGCTTGTGTGATCAGAGCTGCCGGCAGCCCTGCTACCAGGCTGCCACTGGGGAGGAAGGGTAGGATGGACTGTGGGGTAGCACTTGCTGCTGCAGCTGTAGTGTGCAGGAGGAATGCAGTGAACTCTTGTGAAGGGTCAGCATCTCCACGATACTGATCAGCCTGCGGCAGGAAACGGGTGAGGAACAGACGCGTGTAACACATGAAGGCAGACGTGTGTAGGTTGCTGCTTGGCTGGCTACCGCAAGGCCATTTTTATGCTCGACTCCATTATCCTGTTGGCCTTTGCTATGGACTCCCTGTCATGTGTGTCCAAGCAAGAGAGAAGGTCTGCAACCTGAGCGACTGAGCAGCATACACAGCAAATAAAGGTTTCGTGCGTCTGCCTGACCTGTATTGTGCCTATGAGCAGCAGGTGTTGTGGCCGCAGCTGCTGCAGTATCCCCCTTGCCAAGGCTGGTGCTGATTCTGCTGACACCTTGCCAGGACAGCAGCACACCATGGTGGTGCTGCTGTCATCTGCAGTGAATAACTGAGCACAAGTAGGTGCAATGCTTGGTGCTGTTGAATATTCTTGGTCTGCAGCGCTTCTGCTGGGGTTGGCCGCAACATGAATGGTAGCGACTGCCTGCAGGCAGTGAACAGTGCTGAGTTTGATAATCCTCCAATGAAGTGCCGTTTTTGAAGAGATAGTGCTTAGATCTTAGTGGCAGACGTGAGTGTTGCTTACAACAAGCAGCTGTAAGCACTCTTTCACGCCCTGAGGACCATCCATAAGGCTTTCCTGCTTGTCGGCCTGGCCAGCCGCAGCAGTTCTGTTGACATCAGAGTGGGCAGGTCTGCCCGTATCGTCACAAGCAGACGACACCAACCATAATGGTGACTATTGCTTCCCAGTTTTATATGGGCTTATGCACGTTTCGTTGATGGGTTGAAGCAGATAGATCTAGAAAACTGTGTCACTGCAACATGAAGATGATGCTTGAATCTGAATGATCTATTTGGAAGACTGCTTGGTTACCCTATGGTGTGCTCAGCGAAGCACTGTCCTTACCTGCCTGCCCACTAGTGCAGCTTCAAACAGTGCACTACTTGCAAGACTTGTTGCAACAACCTGAGTCAATAACAGCAGCAGAACAAATGGACATTGAGTGCCATTGTTCTGCTTCTCTGGTGTCGTGAAGTCCCTCCCTGTGATGGAGCCAGTCTGCTGACATGCTGCAATAACACAAAGTGGCCCTTGACGCTGCTGTTTGACGACAGGTATGAGCTTTATAACGGGTAAAGCATATTGATGCAGCCTGATTGCAGCGCTCCAAGTTGGTGTGAGTGTTGTGTGCCACTGCTTGTGTCACAACTAAGACCAGAGTAGGTCGTTGCCTGGAGCAGACCCAGCCTGGTCTGCTTTGGACTCCCCAGACACGTTGGTCTGACCAAGTTGCCGTTCGCTGAGTAATATGCAGAGCTGGATCGCGCACCAGCAGCTGTGGCTGTGTTGCCTGTTGAGCGCCTGACTGCCAAAGTATCTGTGGTGGTTGGAGCAATGCCGCTGCTATGCCAACTGCTTGCTCCTCTTCCTCTTGTTGCAAAGCACGGGTTGGCCAACGAACTGCAGGCAGGCGGTGCCATCGCAAGACACTTCAGTCCCGTGTTGCAGGCGTGGCTGTTTTCACTACCCAAGCGTAGCTACTGGTGCAGCCACAACTGCCAACAACTGACATGTTAAGTGCTTGGCAGGCTGCAATAGGTTTTGTAGGTATGTCCAAAGCAATAACCAAAGGCCTGGCATACGTTTTCTTGCATGCAACTAGCGGCAGGAGATGGTGTGACGTGAAGGATCTGTTGCAGATGGATCACTGCACCTTCGTCGTATTCAAATACGTCCATCTCCTCAAGAAAGCTGTTTAAAGTGAGGCTGCTATCAACTGCAAGCGGTGCAGTCACGTTGAATTTTGAGTCTGTGCAATGGTGATGAGGTGACTCAATGTACCTGTGCCTCAGGCATTCCGGAACAAGGGGAGTGGCTCGATTGACAGTGCCCTTTGAAAAGTGCATACTTGTCACCGTCTGTAGAATCCTTAGTGAAGCACTACAATGGCAGGTGTTATCAAGGGGTTCAGGGCACTGCTGCTGTCCTTGTAGTGCACCTAGTCACGTCCGGTAGACGAAGTATGCCCCATACGAGTCAAAATCATAGGTGGTGTACGACAGACGAAGAGCTGATGTTTTGTGAAAACTACTATTGTGATCAACAACAGGTAACCATCCTGGCAGGTAACCAGCCGCAGTGCTGCAGCTAGCTAGCCAGCTTGACATCGCAGGGGACAAGTATACTTAACTCACATAATGCATTCGCCTGTCACATGCAACCCTCCTTGCATAAGATCATAAACGGTACAGCATTGCGCTGGCAAGGGGATGACAATTACACAATCATGTAATGACTGAAGATCAAGCCGTGGGCAGCCCCTGCTCTGGTCAGGCAACAGAACAGCTGCATAACATTGGTTTGAACCCCTGCAGGGCACTCTAGAACCTATGCAAGGGGGCGTCATCATCAGCTGCTTCAATTAGCTGCTCCAGGGCCTGCCTAAACCCTAAGCGCTTGAGCCTGTAGAACCCATCTAGCACCTCAACAACAGACTCAGGTGCCAGACCAGAATCCACAGCCAACTGGAGTATCTGGACGCTTGTGATGTGAAGCAGCGGTCGGCGCTTGATGCCAGCTGGCAGTAGTGACAACATAGCAGCAGCAGCTGCCAGTTCTTGTCTGGCTACAGCCAGATCCTGCTGCTGCTGCTGCTGGGTTGTGTTGTTAACAAATGGGTTGACTGTTGTGAACACAGAAGGCTGACCTGCTGCTGCTGCTGCCAGGTACTCCTGATAGTCTACTAGATTTGCATCAAAGAATGCATCAAAGACGTCTACCTCTTGAACTTCTTGGTCAGTGAACCCTCCTGCTGCTGAAGTTGCGCCGCTGCCTTCATCAACTGGCTGCTGCTGCTGCTGCTGCAGGCGCTGCAGGTACTTCTGTTGCATGAGTTGCCTGTGCTGCCTTTGATACAGCATCAGCTGCATGCACCTATTGGCAGCAACAGGGAGAGACAGCAGACCTCAGCCAGACAGTTGGCAACAACACTCAGGCAGCTGAAGTAAACTAGCCGCCCAGCAGCCATCACATCCCCGCACCAGACAGGCCCTGTGGGACACGGCTGACCCCTTGTGGATGTCACAGTGGGTCTGACACAGGCTGATAGGAGCAGTCACGGGAGGATTCAGACACAAACCAGCAATCTACTTGTCACTTGGTGGTGGGTGGTGCACAGGCAGCCACAGCAGCCACCAGAGCTGTGTGGTATAACATCACATCACACTATGTCACTGTGGCAGATTTGATCATGAACCTCATATCAACTTGACCGCCAGTACCTGTCAAGCATGTGCTGTCAGCACACGTGATTCCAGCTGTGTCTACAGCAGTACCCGAGTCCCTCAGCACACATCACCACTCCCACTTACTGTTTCATCACAAAGTAGTCCATGAGGCACTCCCCCACCTCACCAGCAGTGGCACCAGCACAAAACACAGATCCTGCTGCTGCTGACGCTGCTGCTGCTGCCAGAACTTCCTGCCCAGCCTCCAGCAACTCCTCATCTACTACAAGTTGTGTTGCTGCTTCAGTTCCTGCTTTAGGTCCTGCTGTCAGGTGTGGTAGAAGATGCCGCAGCAGCAGTTCTCTTCTGAGCAGGTGACTGCGGCCGCTCCTGCCCTGATGCCTGGACACACCTAGTTCAAACACACTGGGCATGCCCAGCCTGGCGTCTTTCAGGTGTTCCAGGTAGGTGTGTATGTGCATGGCTGCCATGCGTTCCAGGGTGTAGGGGCTAGACTGTGACAAAGAGGACACAACATCCCAGGGGTAAGCTGCCATGACTGCGCCGCTGCTGCCTCTGCTGCTGCTTGAGGTGTCACTGGTGGCAGCAGCAGCAGCCGTGTTCTGCACGACAGGTTTGCCTGTGACGTGTATGACTGGCTTTTGTTGAGCAGCTGCGGTTGCAGGCGCATTAGCTGCGGCTCTGGCAGCAGCAGCAGCCCCCTTGACCATGGATGCGGTCGCTGCTGCTGCTGCTGTGCTGCTAGGCGGCACCCTGCCAAGTGCTGGTGCTACTGCTTTGCGGTTCGGAAGCACCAGACGGCTGGGTTGAGGCCATGGGCCAGCTGATGCTGACGACTGACGCTGTGACTGCTGCTGCTGACGGTGCTGGTGAGACTTGCTAGGCCCTTTTTGGTGAGGCCTACTTTCGTCCAGGGCTTTGCTACGTTGACCGCCACCACTGCTGCTGCTGCTGCTACTGTGGAGTGCGCGTGTGACATGTTGATACAACTGCTGCAATGGTTGGTGCTGAAAGGTACTGGCAGCGCTGCTGGTGTGTGGAAACAGTGCAACCAGTGAAAGTGCATTAGCAGCCCCTGTATGATCAGCCAAAGCCATCAGTTCCAAGATTTGATACAGCAGGTGTTGAATATCAGCAGCTGCCATGTCCACAAACATGGTTGGCTCTGCAGAACTATCTGCCCCAGCAGCGTACCGCCCAGCACTGTCACCACAGACACTGCAGGATGCTATCTTTTTTCCCAAGCTGCTAACTATACTTTACTGAAAAGTGCAAAGTTTACCTGCCAGAGATCCGCAGGGTGCAATGCAGCATTGCAGGGGTCCATGCAGCAGAGACTGCACTGCTGGTCCCAGACGAGTACTGGCTTGACGCATGATGGACAGATGCCTAGCAAACGGCGTGCTCAACGAGTTGTTGTTAGTCAGCCTCAAGATCTTATGACAGTGCAGCTCGCCCAGAACAGCGGTTTCTGCCGGAGACTTGTTACGAGAGTGTTTGTCACCACTGTGGTGCCACCTGGGTCAAACCCGCAGGCACTGGGACAATGATATGCAAAGAGTATGTGTCGCAATGTTTGATGACGTGTATAAATCACAGGGAAAGACGCTATTGCTGATACGCAGGCTGACAGGTGCACAGGCCATGTAGACTTTACTCTCCTGCTTTCACGCTCAGCGTTGAAAATTAAACGATCATCTATTGCAGCATATAGGCAGCTGTCATGAGGCCTTCGCATCTGCTGCTGCAGTTTGTAGCTGGGAGCAACTTGGGCTGTGCTGTGAAAGATTACTGATGGTAATCTGACTAAAAATTATTCTTGATACATAAAACACCAGACACATTCGCACGCAGTATGCTGGTGGAAAAATACAGCTTGCCTATATGCAAGATCCTCTACTGCTCGCTCTGCAGCTGCCACTTCTGAGATCGTGCTTCTGCGCCCTCCTCCTATCATCTATTAATCCGTCATCTGCCTCACCTCGAGATATGAGGGACGGTGGTGTATTGTGGTGATGAGTAGAGGATCTACCTCCAGCTCTTTTGTATTCCTGTTTCCTGTTATTGTGAAAGGCCGACTTCAATCAGAGATTACACCTTAATACCTGCTGAACGATCTTGACAAGTGGCTTACCGCAATCACCACAACAGCACACTTCAGGAGAAACTTTGCGCCTACTCCTGTACATCTTTCACGCTAATCTCTCATCCACCTCACGTGCTGCTGTGCCCCAGTTAACTATGCAACAAAACAAGGATACATCGCACAAAGACCAGGGCAGTACCATCCTGACATGTTTTGCGTCATGTTTGTACAACAATAGCTGCTCACCAATGGTGAGTGACCATGCACCCTAAAGATCCCTCCAGACTTGCATAATGCAACAGTTATCCCCCATGCAAGTCCACCTCTGCCATTTTCAGCAGACTGATGAAATACCTAATTTCTGTCACCACCACACCCACACACATCTGGCCAAGAACTATTCATGCCAAAGATCAGCAGCAGCTGCTGCACCAGTTCGGACCCTGGGTCTCATCTGCACTGTAGAGTTGCTCTTGCACAACAAGTACTATCTGATAGCATGTCTGATGCAGGATCATGATCTCTCAGCAGCAGTGTCCGCCCTACTGCTGCAAAGACTGGATGACAAATTCTACCCTTCACAGCCCCTTCGCCCTTGTACATGCATATTTCCCACTCTTGACCTGTGATGCAACTGTTACATGAGCTACATCTTGATTTTCACAGGCCCTGTGTGTCAGCTGACGCCTCCTGCATGAGCTGTTCTGCTGCCCTGATGTGTGCCACCAAAGCAGCACCAGCCCTGGCCCCCATGAACTTGTCCTGATCATAGCCCCACAACAGCTCCCATGCATCATCAGGGTACCTGAACAACCAACAACAGAGCATGACGTTTCAAACCATATGCACTTTCTTGGCTGTGCATGTTGCGCCACTGCATGCACAATCACTGTGGAAGGAACTAGTCCTTGCACTGCATGGCGGGGACTGCTTGCTGAAAGCAACAGCATGCAGACCATGTGCAGCATACACCACAGGTACATCACTCATGCGGCATCAGATCAGATCACCTCTTGTTTGGTATCTGTCATGTGCATACACAACATGCAGTACCACTGCCCGTCTTCGATATGTAGACTGCATAGTCCACTGATAGCAGACTGCAATGTCCACCACCAGCACATACTGCACAGCGGGCAAGTTAAGCTGTGCTGCGATTGCTATCCACCAGTCCCCTCTTGACTCACATGTCCACCAGTGGCACTGCCACCTCGTCCACCATCTGCTTGCCGTGTCTCTCATCCTCCTTGATGTGCAGGGACCAGTAGCCGCTGGCAGCATCACTCAGACCACAACGCTGGGATGCAGCCAAGTACGTCTACAGGCAACAAACATTAGCACACATCAGGTACTTGGTCGGTGACTGGCATTAGATCCCATGTACATGAGCATTTAGCATATTCCAAGTGAACAGAAAAAGGATAGCCAACTGCGGTATGCCATGTCACAGCAGTGCTGGAAGGGACACTATCCGCCCCTGCCCTTCTGCACACCTTGTAGACTGATGGTCCATTGATCTCAAAGAAAGACAGCGCTCCAGCATATCTCAGGTAGTTGCGGCGCCTCTCTGTCAACAGGAAATTATGATTGCCGGCGGCCAGCCACTGCCAGGGAACTATGTCAAGGTAGTGTTCCTCCTCTGCGGCAGAACGTCAACAGGCGGCGGGTGTGAGCCGCACTCAACATCCAAAAGCAATGCTTCAAAGAAGACCGTACCTGCTTGTTGCACGGCTCTGCTTGCAGCAAGCTGAATGTGTTCCCTGCACTTGCCAAGTGATTTCTTTCCCTGACCGCACTGTTCTGGTTGCACAGCACTGTACCACTCACTCGTGTCCAATCCCAGCTCCTCCATGCCTGACTTGTAAAATGTGGAGTGCTTGCGCGCGTATCGGCCACTGCCATACTCCTCCATCAGGACCCTACAACAACAGTAACAACAACAACAACAACAAGAGCAGTAGCATCAATTAGCGCAAACTCCCATCATCTCCTCCTGGCCACACAGTCGTATGTAGGTGAGGTGTGCAGTGGCTAGACATATCCTTCATACAGCCTCGCCACACATCCATGTGCAGGTGAGCATGGCAGCAGCTAGGTGTCAGTGTCTGCCAACTGACATACCCTGTGTGTGTACTATCTATGTCTCACCTGAAGATGGCCACTGACACTGGGTTTGCCACCCCTGCACACACTCGGCTCTGCCTGCTGGCCTCCACCAGCCCATCCAGACTGCCCACAGCCAGCAGGTGACAGTAACCCAGGGGACCCATCTCACCAACAACATACTCCTGGGCAGGACTCAGGGGGGGAGACACATCAACAGAGTACCTGCAGGACAGCAACAGCCTCATTCATTTCCCTCATCACATGGAAGTCTGCACCTTCAGCAGCAGACACTCCAGGCATACAGGAGCTGGCTGCATGGATACCAACAGGTTATTACCCTACCTCTGCCTCAACCCCTCCTTCATCTGGTCCAGGCTCATCCGTTGATACTGCTGCATCAGCTCAGGCATCACACTGATACCATGATGATTGCTCTGCTGTGGCAGCTGCTGCTGCCCTGGTGATTGGCTGTCACTTGCCGCCATCATCTGCTGCTGCTCCCAGGCCTGCCATGGCTCTTCAATCTGCTCACGCAGTTGAGACAGCCACACACTGCGCTCATTCTGGTAGTTCCTCAGATCATCAAACCTGCCAAAAAAGTTCACCACGCATCAGCAGCAGCTCCAACAAAGCAGCAAGAACGCTTTGCACAGTTATCATGCACAAGCTGCGGTTGTCTCCATGAAGTGCCATATGCACGGTGAATGTCAGAATCGGCATCAATACAGAGCTGTCCTGCCATCCCTACTCACCAGAAATGATTGAGTCTATTGATCTTGTACAGTATCCGCTGCAGGAACAGGTGTGCTGCTGTCACATCAAATCGCTCCCCAGTGAGCTGCTCAACCTGAACTGCTGCTGTTGCTGCAGCCTGATCTGAGTGCCAATCCAGGCTGGCAGTGCTGCCAATGTGCTGGGTGGTGAACTCCTCAATGTCAAAATCACTGCAGTTGGTTACCAATACAACAATGAGCGACATACTAAGTGAAAGAGCGACGAACTGAGTGAGATTGTCTCAAGGCAGGGCGAAGCTTGTGCATGATGGTGCTTTCAAGCTTGGTATACCACTGCAGATCAGCTGGTCATGCATCCAAGGGTCTTGTATGGCGTTGGCGTGACGTTGATTTCAATACCATCCACAGACTCACCTCTCCAATCCATCTGCAGACTTGAAGATTGTCTCCCAGTCAACTTCACACTGCTCATCATCTGTGTTGCTGCAGGGCGTAGCACCCTGAACACTACCAGCAGCAGCAGCGGATCCAGTGCCCATGCCATCGCTCATACTGACTGAACGCCTGTAGAAGGTGTCCAGTGAGCTGCCTGGTGACTGTTCAGGACTCTCAGCTGTAGGCTCAGCAATGCTTGGGGAGGAGCACCGGCTGCGGCTGCCATGAATATATGCGATATCTGCAGGCAGCAACAACTCTGTTTCATGTGCTGAACCATGGACGGCATATCTGCAGCCATCCCTAACGATGAAAACATACAAGTTGTGCACAAGTGGCCGCCGCCCGTCAGTAAAGGCAGACCGCCCGTCAGTCAAGGCAGAACATTTCCATGTGCATGGCATGGCCGACAGTGTCAGGCAGACGAAAGTGTTTTGCCTTAACTGACCGGGTATCCACTTCATGCAGCAGCAGTGCAGTCTGATGAAGACCCTAGGCTAGCAGCACAAAGCAGCACAGCTACTGACCTATTGCATCTGCAACAGCTGCCTCCACAGTTGCTGTTGCCCACTGCAGCGCCCTGTTGGTCTTCAGCTGCTTGTCCAGGTCGGGTGTGACCAACAGCTGGTTGAAGATGTCTTCATGAAACTTGTACTGCAGGACCAAGGTTGGCAGGCAGCAAAGATGCAGGCAGCAGAGGACAAATGGTGAAGTGAAGCATGCGATACCCAAAGGCAATGATGCAATAAACGCCACGCAGTCAGCACTGGTGAGTACTGCACAGGAGGGCACACTCTGAGACTGTACCATCGTCTTGCTGCTTACCACTTTCAAGGTGGCCCTGTTCAGGGGGGTTGCAAAGCTGCTTATGTATGTCTGTGATGCACTCTTCAGCGTTTCGAGGTCCACGCCTATTTTGCTGACGTCTTCCAAGCTGTTAGGGTTGCTACTTTCTGCTGTTGGGGCCTCCACCTGTACAGCATCATTTCTGATGGCCTGCACAGCTGCTGTGTAGGATCTGCCGAAACTGCTAGCTGCAGACCTGAGTCTGTTGCCATTAATAGGCCTTACGTGGGCGACCTGCATACAACATAAGATTATAATGCTAGTGATGAGTTCCCTCTGTGGTTAGATGGCGGTAACCTCCCTGCGTTGTTAGGTGCGTACTGTGTTGAGACCCCAGTAATGTTGAGGAGGGAGGGAAGCCTCCCTGGTGATTACCACCAGCAAACAAAGCCATTATCATGTACTTGGAAGTCGTTCGCGAGGCACGATCTTACCTGCTGGACAGAAAGGGGGTAAGGCGCCAATTTCTGAGCTCCGCCAGGTAATTGCCGCTTGAGAAGCATTTTGCAGATCTCAGGAAAGTTGTATACACTTTTACGATGTTTGCTATGCTGGTTGTCTAGCGTGGGAAGTTCAAACTTTGCTGTTGATGGGTGCAGCACAGGGCGAACTGACTGTTGAGGTGCTCAATGCGCCCCTTGACCTGGCCCGAAGATGGTTTCATGCATGATGCATGGAATTCCACCTTGCACTGTAACTGCAAACCACACAGTGCGTTCATCGACCCTGCTGGGGTACGTGCCATGTGCTCACCCATGATGTCACGGCTGTCATGGCCGCGCATACCGCGTCAATGAACCGTACCACATCGTGTCTGAAGCTTGCGGAAGCATTTTAGCCTAGTTGCAGCCACGCATGTGCACTATGACCTGGGATTGTTCATGGCCGTTGCTGACTGCATTCTTGCACGGTACTCAGCACATAACTGTGTCGAAGCATTCGGACATCGGGACAACTGCTTGCCGGCTGACTGTACGTTTATAAAAGCCTACATCTCCCCGACAAAGGGTCTGCTGCCTCTTGCACAACACTGCTGAAGCATTTCACTCTGCACTGCACCAGACCCAGCACACATCATGCACATGCGCATTTCCCGAAAAGCCATGCAGCAGACATCAGCACAAAGGCCTTGCAGTGCCAGCAGCAAAACAGCAACCATTAGGTGCTATGCCAACCCCATCAACAACGGTTACAGTGGAGGCAACAATAACAATGCCTTCACAACAACAGTCATTCTCATCGAGGATCAATCATCCATGACGGAGAAGGGTGCAGCACTGTTTGATGTCGTAGCAGATGTTGCCCAGAGTGGAGGAAGTACATCATACGTGGTTGGGCCCAGCACGACCATCCCCGGACAAGTGTTTGTCTGCCCAGGTGATCAGGCTGCATGGATGATCCAACACTCGGCCCTACTCTTGCAGCCCTTAGGCAGAGTCGCTTCATTCATTGCATGCAAATGATCGTTACTAAAGGCATGGAGCCAGCTCGCAAGCTGCAAAGCTATATCTGAGCAGCCAGTTTCAACTAATCTCATTGCACCAACTGAACTGGTTTCCTTGCTGTGCTATGCTGTGCTGTTCTACAGAGGAGAGCTTGTTCTACAGCCAGTGCCTTGAAAAGATGGTGTTCAGCAGGTATGTGCAGTCACCATTAGATGCTGATACTGTTCACAGCATTGTATACTGCAGGCACTGTGGCTTTGTTGCAACCCAGGCTATCACCGCATAGTTATGCATCTAATACTCTTGCACTTGCTGGGCGTACAAAGGAATCAGTAATTCAAAATAGTGCCCTGCCATGGAAGCACCATTTCCTGCACAAACACAGTCAACCCTTCTCAACCTGACTGCATGTACTTGCCTGTTTAAAACCTCCTCTTTGCCTTCTCTAGGCCTGATTGCCCATCTACCATGATAGAGTTTGGTGCTGGTGATGGCAGCCCCGTGATCTCAGCGCTCCTTAAATCACCGCCACATCTTGGCAAGAGGGTCATTCATGCATATGAGATCAGCCCAAGAGCAGCGAGTGTGGCAGCAGGAAGCGCAGCAAGGTAGGGTAATTCAGCCAGATCTGCAGCAATTCAAGTTGTGCTGATATCCAGGTTGTCCACTAACGATGGAGTGCTGTTGCACCATCTCTGGATTAATGGAGAGATGCAGGCGCAGTGTGCAGAGTATGTATTCTGCTGTTGCTGGCACGTGACTTGATAGCGCAATTTGGATCTGCAGGTGTGGTCTTGAGGAGAGCTATGTTGTTCACAACAGCTGCTTCTGGAAAGGAACGAAGGAGACACCTGCAGACTGCCTGGTGTCGAATCCACCATACCTGCCAGCACCAGGTGAGGCCCTCACAACCAGCCTGCACCTCTCTTGAAAGTTCATGAGCAATCTCCACAGCATCTTGTGCTGTTTATCAGCAACCAGGTTGCTGTTGATGATCACACATATTTTTTCAGTTGCAAGTTGTGGTACTGCAATCTGTTGAACAAGTATTGCTTGGGCTGGCACACTGGTGATATCTATTCTGTAAAGTGGTGTTGTGAGATATGAGACTCTTTTCAGCCACATAAAGGCTACTTGTCTTCCAACACATCTGCTGCTGCAATACCTCTTCTGTTTCAACTGCAGATGGTGACATCATGATGCCCGAGCTGTGGGGTGGCCTGGATGGCGCAGAGCTTACTCGGGACCTGCTGTCAGCAGGATTCAACAGCACAATGCTCATGATCTCAGGTTGGTGCCTCATGTGAACAGTTTGTGCGACCGTTTAGCATCCACAGGCTCTGTTGACACGTATGTGACCATGCTACATGGTAACCCAGGCATTTTCGCCTAGTACCTTTGGATCGTCTAGTACCTGTGGAGTAGGTTGCTGACACGTGTTTGATCCAAACTCCCTGCTCTTGCAGCATACAGCAATCCCATACAAACCCTGGAGCATGCCCGTGACCAGGGCTATGCAGTGACAGACTTCCTCATCACCCCACTGCCATTTGGCACATACAGCAGTGAGCCAAAGGTCAGGGCATGGATCGCAGGCATGAAGGAGAAGGGCCAGGCGTTCTATTCCAGCAGGATGTACTTCCTAGCTGGCGTGCTGTTTGAGAAAAAGGCTATTACCGGGGAGAAGCCTGATCTGTACAACGAGTTGCTAAAGGTGCTGACTGCTTTCTGAGCAGCTGTGTGGAAAGATACATGCCCACTCATGGGTTAGTAGGCTGGTGAGCAAAGGGGTTTATTCATTCGCACTGTTCAATCTTCGTCTGTGTATGGTTGCTTGGCACGGTGGTGAAGCGGTGTGTACATCAGGTGGGGAAGGGGTGTTGCAGGTGGGCAATCCATGGGGCATGACCATATCTTGTGGGAGGTCCTGTGACATTCCGACATTTGCAGGCCATGGCTGCTGGCACTGTACTTGCCCGGCAAGTACATCGGATGTAAATATAGCCAGATTGCAGTGATGCTGCTTGTTGCATTTGTGTATCCACATGGTATGAATCTCCGGCAGCAGCATCTGTATGAAGTTTTGTGTTGGCAAGCTTGTCATTATCACTGAATTTTGACTTGTAACCCCCTTGACTGTTTTGTTAGTCAAATGACCATGACTGGTTGATTGGACATTAGCTGCCTTTGAATCTGCAAGTATGTTGTTTGCTACCCTAGTCGCGCATCTGCAATGATGGTACGCTGCTTATGTACTTCACAGTATTGCTTGTAGCTGGCATGGCAAGAAGAATGACAGCGATATCAAATTGATTTTTAATTATTCTTATGTTCCTGCATCTTTGCAGTGGACAGCTTCAATGTTGAACTAGCTGTCTGCTGCAACTTGCTGCCCTCAGCAGCGTAGTGTATGTCATGGTGCCTGCTGCTAATGTATCACCGTGATGTGGCAATAGCCTACTTGCCCCGTGGAGGAGCAGGTGTTACAAATTTCTACAGTGTTTTATTGTAGTTGCACAGTTGACAATACAACTCCAGCTGATGTATTGTCTAGTTGCAAGTCGGTTGTGACTGATTATAGAGCAATATTGCTGCCACCAAGAGGTTCCAGACAGTAATATTGCTGCCGTCAGGAGGTTGCAGGGAAAACAAGCAGTGCCACTGTAACCATTTAACCAGGTGTAAAATCTTTGCTCGACTGTAGTCGACTGTCAATGCATTTGCCAGCTCACATCATGTTGTATGGGTTCCACCCCTTTTACTGTCACAGTGAACGGTGCTCTGTACAGCAGAATTGCGCAGTACAGTGTATCACTTCACTGACCAGTGGGAAGAGGAATTAGCGACTTTTCTTCAGCTTTCACCCTGGTGATGCTGTTTCTGAGCGAACGCGGATTATGTAGGCATGTACACTGCATGATTATGCTGTCGATGCTTAAAAAGTCTGTTTGCCGGCTGTGTGCACGCGTTCAAGCAGTGCTGACAACCTGGATCCGCCAGGTGGCAACGTTTACGTTCCAAACCAAACTTGCAGTCACGTTCCGTCCGTTCCTTATGCAAGTGTTCCATTTTAACGTGGCTCGACACTATAAATAGCAGGACGCATAATAGAGTGTGGCATCGTTGCATAGCTTTGCACGCCGTGTCGCAGCTGTACTCGACCGTACTACACCATGGCCTTCCTCCTTACATCTCGCTCCGCGCTGGTGGCAGCTCCCAAGGCAGCTGCTGCTCGAGGAAAGAAGGTGAGTGTGTTTTAGAGATTATTTACGCATGTTGTCGCAAGAGCTAGTGTGAGACCCCGCATGTGGAGTTTTGGCCAGTCAACGGTCAAAGTCGGTTTGTCATATGAACCAGCAGCGCTTTCAAGTAGGCATGTGTAAAGGTTTTCACTGTGAGGTATGCCTGTAGCGCTGCTGGAAATGTCCTGTTGATGGTCATGACATATACATACAATGTAAACTCCTGTATTGTTCTGTCATACTTTTGCAGGTTGTTGTGAGGGCTGCTGATGACTGGTATGGTCCAGACCGCCCCAAGTGGCTGGGTAAGCAGCGCAGGTCTACTCAGTAGATTCAGTAGATCAGTAAACATGCTGTGTTAGTTGTGCAAAGTATTCACGTAAAGCCTCATGTATCTCTACAAGGCAACTTCATAGGCAGCTGCTGTCAGAATTCTAAAGTGATCACCATTTCATGAAAGGTTCACCACACGACACAAGTGAATTTACAGCATGTATCTGGCTGGTTTCAGGACAGCTTGCAGGCTTGTGGGTGTTGCAGTACTGCACTTACTTTATTGTGAGTGCTAGACCTGCATGGCTATGCTGCACAATGACTGCCAGCAATAGTATTGCCACCAGGCTGGCTGAGCCCACTGCAGCAGGCTATTGGACCCCTCTGGTTCGTCATGTGCTCAGTTGTATGGGTTATTGTCTGGATGCAGGTCCGTTTTCTGACGGTGCTGTTCCTGAGTACTTGAAAGGAGAGTTCCCTGGAGACTATGGGTGGGACACAGCAGGTGGGGTTCATGGCCTGCTGGGCCAGACCTGGCTGCCAGTTAGAGCAGCTGCTACAGTGGCACACTGTGGCAATGGCATTGTAGAGTATTGATACCCTGACAAAAGCTTCTGTCAGCAGCAATGCTCTGCCAACAACAACGCTCGCTGACAGCAACTTAGTCGGTTCAAGTTGTCAGTGCGGCTACCGCTACCTCCACATCATTATGCTGTTGCCAGCAGATGCTATCTGGCAGCAGGCGCCTGGGCAGCAGAGCATCATTTGGCAGCAGACACATGGGCAGCAGAGCATGATGCATAGTGTGCAGCAGTGCTGTTTTCTGAGGTGTCAAGGTGCTGTTTGCGCTCGTTTGCAGGGTGTCACCCTACAAACCAGTGCAAGCAGTGTCTTTACACAGCAGAGTATGGCAGTGTTGTAAACTATGCTAATGCTTGCGCCATATGGTCGGGCAGCCTGTTGCAGATTTTGCTCTCAGAAGTATGCCTGCAACGGCATTCACAAGTGTATAGAGCGTCACATTGACTATTCAATTCTGATGACTGGAGTTGTTGCCTTTCTGAACTGCCCATGGCCCCATCCAAAGGTCTGTCTGCTGACCCCACCACATTTGCGCGCAATCGTGAGCTGGAGGTGATTCATGCCCGTTGGGCCCTGCTGGGTGCCCTGGGCATCATCACACCTGAGCTGTTGCAGAGGAATGGAGTGGCAGACTTTGGAGAAGGTGCTGTCTGGTTCAAGGTGGGTGCCACTGGCGGCTGTGCTGCAATATTGCTGTTGAACAGCATGTATTCTATACACAGTCGGGCTGGTGTCATCAAGCAGAACCTAGTCTTGGCAAACTGGGTACTGCTGGCATGCTCATAGATCCATCATCAGTCATCTGAGGCTGTTGTGAGTTGATAGAACCCGCCAGCCTTCTGTTTCTAACATCACCTTCACCGAAGGCACTGTCATCATTGAATAAAGTTCAAATTTCCTGTGAAGCAACGATCTCAGCCATCTGTATGTGATTGCATGCTGCAGGCTGGTGCTCAGATCTTCCAGGATGGTGGTCTGAATTATCTGGGCAACCCCAGCCTGGTTCATGCCCAGTCAATCCTGGCAACACTGGCAGTGCAGGTCAGTGGGCAAGCCTGAGCACAATGATGGTGCATGAGCGCATGTAATACAACAGGCTGTGTTGAGTCTGGTACCAGCATCATACATACCTGATATTGAGATTGCTGCCAGTTGTTTCACAAGCATGCAACACCAGTTGAATGATCCAAGAGTGAGCCTTGCGGCAGACAGTAATCATGTCCAACTTGAATATGTTGAACATATTGCCAGAGTAAGACATCACCGGACGGCACTACAGTAGTGGCGTACACAGGCTGGGTATTGGGCTGTGTATTGAGCTTTTATAGAGTCAAGCAGGCATTCTTCAATGTCACATGAACGTGAGTGATGTCACTGATGTGTGTGGCACACTTCACTTGCAGGTGCTGCTTCTTGGTGCTGTTGAGGCATACCGTGTGAATGGAGGCCCCCTGGGTGAGGTTGATGACCCCATCTATCCTGGTGGAGCCTTCGACCCCCTGGGTCTTGCTGATGACCCGGTGAGTGACTCCTTCTACGCCTAACTCAACAGTATGACAACATGTCCAGCAGTTCTGACATGCCAACTTGGCAGTGAAGTCCACTGCCAGGCCCTTGCAAGTCTTCCCTGAAACGAGCTCCAGCACACGTTGACACACCGATTGCTGTTGCCAGCATTTACGAGAACAAATTGTTGATTGTGATGTCACGCCAGGCAGTGCACTGTGACGCTGCTGTTGTTTGCAGGAGTCCTTTGCTGAGCTCAAGGTGAAGGAGATCAAGAATGGTCGCTTGGCACTGGTGGCAAACCTTGGCTTCTTTGTGCAGGTGAGTACACTCAAGATGGTGCCAGTCTCAAGTTCCCATGCGGCAGTATTAGAATTCTCTGTCAGGAAAGGGAGTTCTGCCCGTTCTCTAAGGACCCCATTGCTGCAGCATATCTTCATCACTCCGCTTAGGCACTGCCGCAGATAGTTCCATTGAACTGCAAGAGCTTGCAGCACACTGAGCGAGTAGCTGTGCAACCATGCCTCCTGGATCTGCCATCCATTGGCTGGCTTATTGGCGTTGTTTGTGTTAAGTAGTTGTATGCTGTTTGATTGTAGGCCATTGTGACTGGCAAGGGTCCCCTGCAGAACCTGGAGGAGCACTTGGCCGACCCTGCTGCCAACAATGCATGGGCATACGCCACCAAGTTCACACCAGGCAACTGAAGACAGTGAATGCTGCAATTACCAGCAGCACCACTGAACGAGGCTGTTTGGGTGTTGTACAGTTTCAGATGAGGGGACCAATGTAACACAAATAGAGCACTGTGGGCGATTTGATGCAGCTGAAGAATTTTGTTATTGTTGCAGACCGTTTTGTACGTGATTGTCGTTGTGTGTAACATTATGATGCATGAACCTGCCTTGAGGAAGATGGCCAGTGATAATGTTGTCCAAATGGGTCAAAATGTCATGTAATACTGCAATCTTCAAGTATACTCATCAGTGTGTGTATGTACCGCTGGTGCGTATGCATGCTCATTGCGCTGTACATGTAGATGTATATTGGAAGGTAAAATGAACCGGCTGCACAATTCTATTGTCTTCTAACAAACCACCTGTTACAATAGCACAGTGTACAACCGGACGTCCGTCGACTAGAATATATACTATATACACTCACATGTGCCAAAAACATTTGCTGGCCTGTTCCTTGCCTGTTTGACAGTACGCAGCTAACAACTGGCCAGTGCCATGGCAGAGGCAGCACTAGTCCAACCATAATTGGTTCACAGTTGTAGCATCAGACCTTGCTGCCCATAGGCCACCATATGTTTGGATTGAGCCTGCTGATAAATGTATCTTAAAGTTTCAATCTGATAGACACAAAATAACAGATACATCATCTGCACACATGCACGCACACAAAGCATCTGACACATGCATAGAGATACATATCTCATAATTTCCAATGACAGGAGCGACTTGGGCATCTATGTGCGACTTTTTAACGACAGGTTATAACCTAATTAGAAGTCTCCCTGGGTTGTGGGCAACACCGTGCATACCTGGTCGTAGTGCACTTGAGGGATTACTGCACCACATGCACCATGTGCACACACATAATTCGCTTTGTTGAGCAGTGCAACTACTGATTGTGAAACATGCCCAAGGAGTGCAGCCCCACTACACTTGCAATCCAGCTGCTGCTGCAGCTCATCATCATGAGGATGGGTGATGATCAGGGCCCATCATCTGCGTCCCCTAGCAGGGCCCCGCTGTTGTGCACCACCACCACCACCTCTAGCAGGCCCTCCACCACCCCTACCATACTGCTGCTGCCGCTGTACATGTCCACCAAAGCCACCACCTGCAGCCCTGCCACCACCACCGCCACGGGGGACAGCACCACCACCCCGGCCTGCCCGTGCCTGAGCACTGCGCTTCTTTTTCTTCTTGCTCTCGACCATGATGAAATCATCATCCTGCAGTTCCAGATCATCACCGCCACCAGCAGCATCACCATCATCTTCACCACCATCACCGCCCTGGCCTGCTTCACCTGCTGATATACTGTTCACAAAACTCAGCATTTCATCTGGCGAGATGAAATCATTGGCGAAGCCCACAGGACCACCTGCTACTACTGCTGCTGCTGAACCCTGGGCAGGCCCAGGGCTGAGGACAGGGTTTTGCACCTGAGGGGGAGTCAGCCCTGGTCCTGGGGAGTGTGCGGGTGACTGCTGGTGAGCTAAGCTGCTGAGTGGTGTGTCAGCATCACCAGCTACAGCTGTGGGTGCACCCATCACAGCTGGTACTTGCAGGCCAGGCGGCCTGTACAAGGGCATTCTAGAGGGTGAAGGCAGACTGCTAGCTGGCGGGGGCACAGGAGGCCTGGCAGGACTAGGCTGCTGCTGCTGGTGGGGTTGGCTGGACAACTCTAAGACAAGGCTGCCATCAGCGCCCCATATATCCGCTGCAGGTGCTGCTGTGGGTGCTGCCGTGCTGCTGCTGTTTGCTACATATAAGGACATATCAGCAGCGGGAGGTACATTGTACAAATTTGCATTCTGACCATAATCAACTGCCACACCAGCTGCATTTTTAATCGCTGAGGTAGCTCCTGGTGTTGCAGCAGGTGCTGCAGGGTCCCAGATGGTTGCCCCAACAGCATCTGTTGCAGGTGTACTCAGTGTCTGCATGTTGGCTGTTGCTGTTGCTGCTGCTCCTGCTGCTTGAATGACTCCCCAGGAATCAGCAGCAGCTGGGGCAACCCCATCAGCTGGTGCAGACCAGTGCTGCTGCTGCTGTTGATACTGTTGATACTGCTGCTGATGGCCTGGTGGTACTGAATAAACAGGATTTGATTGTTGCTGCTGCTGCTGCTGCTGTTGTACATTGCCAGCTGATGCCAACCAATGAGCCTCCAACTGCTGATGACTATACACCTGCTGCTGCTGCTGCTGCTGCTGCTTGCGCTGTAAATACTGGTGGAACTGCGTGAGTTCATTTTCTGCCTCACTGTGTGCCGTTTGAAGCGCTGCTAAGAGTGTAGTGAGCCGAAATGGTGCAGCGGACCAATCACGGCACTCAAGGACGTCTTCCATACACTCGTACAGACGGTGAACACACTGCAAGGCAGGCAGCAGGTGAATGGTAACAATAAGGAAGGGCTCAGGCAAATGTGAGCATCACCTGGCAGAGACTATGAGGGCAGGAGGTCATAGGTCACAGCAGCAACTGTCTCTGCAGGACTTCAGTTGCAATGCCACGTGCTTTCCTAAGGGGACGGGCAGGGTTGTGCTGTGCTGTGCTGTGGGGTATAATCCAACTGGGAAGTGTGCAGAAGCCAAGGCGTGCCGTACACTGCAGTAGGCATGTCGCACCTCTGTTAGAACATTCAGCCTGATGGCTGGTCTCTGCAGCAGCAGGTGCAACTCGTGATTGTTCTGTGCTGCTTTCTGGTACCCGAGGATGTAATACTCAAGTGAAGCAGCCACCCACAGTCGAGGAGTAATCTGCGTCTGTACAAAGTGAATATACATCTGCAGGGGAGAAACGGCAGAGGCATGGCATGACAGGCCAGTGGGTGGACAGCAGGATTGCATCATGCCACGCAGTGGTGAGGACAACACAGCAGACAGCACAGCAACTGGCAAACCACAAGAAGGCCGGGTGACTGGGCAGGTCCTTCCAGAGCCGTGTGTATCTGATTGCCACAGAAGCAATAGTACAAGATCAGGCAGATGTGCTGCATGGTACTGCTCTCTGGAGCGACCATCACCTGGTAAGCTGCCAGGTTGCTCCCATGGCTCATGCCATCAAACTTATGAGGCACGAAGGTGCTGGCAGCTGCTGAAAGGACAGCACCACCACCACCACCACCAGTGCCACCAGCATCAGCAGCAGTGCTCCCTTGGGTGACAGCTGCTGCTGCTCCAGTCCCCTGCAGCAGCTGCTGCTGCTGCTGACTACTGCTGCTGGCAGCAGCACATATTGGGCACAGCAGCTCTGAGAGGGTCTCCATTTCCTCCAAGTCCTTGAGCCTTTGTCCAACACGCTGTGTTGACTCTAAGACAGAGCTGCCTGAGGGCACAATGGACGTGCTCAGATGGAACATCTTCACATAGTGACGGTTGGGGTCCTGAGGTGTCAGGTTCCAGGCTAGGTAGACCTGCTCAGGTAACCAGATCTCTTCAGGACTGCCATACCCTGCCCCTGCTGCTCCTGCTGCTGCCCCTGCTGCTGCTGCCGCCTCAGCAGCCTGAGCAGCCTGTTCCTGAGCCGCCCTGTCAGCCAGGCGCTGCCTGACCTCAGCCCGCCAAGACCTGACAGCAGACCTGATGGCTGGGCAGGCCCTCAGAAGTCGTATTCGGCCCTTGCGGAGCTGCTCCTTTAGTAGTTCCTCTTGCTTGGCCTTCTCCTCAAGTGTTTTGCGTTCAGCAGGAGTCAGTCGCTGACCCAGGTGGACCTCTGACAGGCTGGGCAGCTGCAGCTGTGGAGGAATGGCCGCTGCCGCTGCCGTTGCTGCTGGTGGTGGGGCAGGCTGCGGTGGTGACATCACAGGGGCAAATGGTCAGCCACGTCACACATGATGCACATCTGTCTGCTCTGCTGCTGCTGCTGCTGCAGCATGCCATTGACTGGTGACCAGAAGAAGCTGGCAGGCAGCTTGTGCAAAGACCAAAAGCAAACACATGCATGAAGCAGCTATGCCAGGTTCACATGCATACTTCAACTGACTGACTGCCAGTGCCTGTACACCGCTCACCACTGCACAGTTGATGACTGCTTGTGCAAGTGCCTTCTCCTGCTTTGGCAGCTGAGCAGCTGATTTACTGCTCAGGCCGTGGAAGGGCTTGTCACTGCCGGCAAGGGCACCAACCTGGAACGAAACACCAGCGCTTAAGGAAATATGACAGAAAGGCCGAGGCATGGCTGCTGTTGAAGCTGACAGCATTCTGTTTGATGATGAGAGAGGTATCATTCTGTCCTTGAGCAGGACAGACGCAGGTGCCGAGGGTCTCCTCAGGTGGTGATGTAAGGGCTTCTGACATGGACAGTGGGCATGCTGAGACATGGGAGACCCCAACATAACACCCACGTCATGTGAACAGCAGTGAACAGCGTAGCTACATCCCACCAAAGGGGAAACGGTCACAGACATACCTGCAGCAGCTGCACACCAAGAGCCTTGGCCAGAACCAGCAATGCCTCTGACCACTTTGCCACTGATACCCGCCGTTCCTGAGCACCACCAGCAGCAGCATTCCTACTCTTGCTGCGGGTGGTTGGTCCTGCTGCTGCAGGTTGATCGCCTGCAGTTGGTTGCAGCAGAGCTAGCAGCTGTTGCAGGGGCCGCAATGCTGCCAACAACCAGTGCTGCTGCTGCGTGCTGCTGTCGCTTGGCCCTTGACATCCTTTCTGCTGTACTGCTGCCATATCAGCAGCCAAGTTGACCATTTCCTGTGCTGCTGTCACCGCTGGCAACAGCAGGGCTGACAGTGGGCTGTACTGACTGGGCCTCCCACCCCTCTGGCTGCCACCACCTACTGCTGATGCCGTGTCCCAGACACCAACCGTCATGATCACACAGCCCAGCAGCAAGCTGCAGCGGGCTGCCAGGATAGGCAGATGTGAGGCAGATGCGTCACCCAACCTGCCGCTGCTGCTGCCCTGCTGCGAGTCTTGTTGCTGCTGCTGCTGGTGTCTTTGAAGGACCTTGCTGTCAAAGTGGCCAGCTGTGAAAGCAGCCAAGTGTTCTGCAAAGACAAGAGGAATTGCCCCTGCTGGCTTGACCTCCTTGTGCTGGTGCTGCTGCCCTGCTGTAGTGCTTGCATCCTTCTCTGCAGTTGGTTTCACCTGTGCTGCTGCTTCCAGTGATGTTGTTGCTGCCGAGTCTTCAGCAGCTGCTGGTGGTGGCGGTGGTGGTGGTGGCAATGGTGCCTGAGGACCCGCCTGCTGCTGCTGCTGCTGCTGCTCCTGCTGCTGCTGTATACTCCACCTCCAGTTCTGTCTCGCCAGGTGGTAGCACACCCTCAAGCAGCGCTGCACCAACATCTCAGTCTGAGTCTTCAGCCGTGCTGCACTGTCACTGTCCCTGCCAAAACGTGATCGGTCGTTCCACATCCCGCTGGCAGCGGTCTGCCAGCTCCTGGCCACAGTGGCTAGGCTCCCAGCAGGCAGTAGCACGGGGTCCAGCAGCTGGTGCCTAGCTGTGCTGGGCATGTAGCAGTAGCCGCTGTTGGTGTTGGTGCTGCTGCTGCCAGTAAGGATGGCCAGCCCCATGAGTGCTGCTGCTGCTACTGACTCCAGTAGCTGCACATACACATCAGGCGCCAGCGGCTGAACCTTGGACCAGTTGGCGCTGCTGTTGCGGGTGCTGGTGGTCCTGTCCGCACTGCTGCTGGCTGGTCCTGTGGCCTCATCGTGCTGCTGCAGCCGCCCTGTTGCCAGCTGTTCCTTAATCAAGCTTCTCTCCAGCAGCAGCAGCAGCTGAGCACAGCCCTCAGCAGGCTGCTCCACCAGCCAGGCCTCTCTGGACCTGACCAGCAGCTCGGCATCAATGGCAAACTGATACCTACTCAAGAAGTGATTGTCCTCCAGCAGCACCTGATACGCCTCTGAATCATTGATGCAGCCCTTTGCCAAGTCATACCACTTCTCTCTCAGCTTTCTGAGGTTTTCGGTGACTTCATGACTGGACCTAGCAGGGTCTGCTGCCGCCGCTGCTGTTGAGTACCTGTGGCATGAGGCTCTGAGCCACCAGAGTGCTGCTGTGGTGTCATAGGGGCTCAGTTGACTGATACTTGCTGAGACCTTCTGCAGCGGCACCTGTCTGCAGCTGTCAAACCAGCTGTTGGCACCACCTTTGGGAGTGACGGGCAGCTTCTTCAAGCCAGCCTGCTCGCATGGGGAAAGAAGTGGGCAGACACAAGTGTGTGTCACTCATGTGTACTTTGACAATAGGTCCAGCCACTATGAAGACACCACCGCCATGGTCCCGCTGCAGACATCATCAGCATCCGCAACACCCACTGCAGCAGGCTGGAGCTGCCAGCAGATGACTCAATCGCAGCTGCAGCAGCAACTCACCTGCAACAGCGTCATTGCTCCTGCTGTTCCCCGGTCATTGTCCAGGCCTAGGTCAACAGCAGGGAACTCCAGGGCAACTGCCAGACTTCCCAGCTGTGTGGCGTACATCTCAGCCACCTCGTACGCCTCATTGACAGCCAGATCATCCAGGTGATGACTCCTGTGCAGTACCGCTGCGGCGTCACGCAGGGCGGAGTGAGCTGACAGGGCCAGAAGCAGCACCTCACCAGACTGCAAGAAGATTGCAGCAGTGCACAGGCAGTACGAGGTTTCAGGAACCACCCAACGAGGCCGGGCTGGGTCTTATAGTGGACGGCCCCGCGTGGGAGAAGTGCTGAGCTGTTTTGTGACAAGCACTCATGCAGTGTTGACGCTGCCTGTGTCCCCTTGCAGCCTGAAACAGCCATCAGCCCCTGGCGCAGTGCTGCACTGCACAGCTGCGGCCACGAGACGATGAAACAAGGCGCATCTCTGAATGAACAGGCATGTCTTTGAACCGTATCACAGCACTCGCAGCAAGACTCACCCGCTGTACAGTGATCTGTGACTGCTCCAGGTCCAGCCCAAGAACTGCCTTGCTGGTCCCCTTGCCACCACTGGACGGCCTGGGTTTGCCCTTGCCCTGTGGACCCTTGCTGCTACCACTACTGCTGATGCTATTGTTGCCCTTGCTGTCCTGCTCTCCACCTGCTGCAGCTGCCACTGCTGCTGCTGTGTTTGCTGCTTCTTTCACACACACAGACAGCCATTCTTTCCTCCAGAGCTCCCTGAGTGCTGCTCTGATGCAATGGGCAAGTGCAGCAGCAGTGTGCTTGTAGATGTGAGCAGCAAGAGCGCGCACGGCGACCTTGCAGGGGATCAGAGGCACTCTCGCGTGGCCGCTGTTGGCTGCAGGGGCGATGAGGTGCTTGCCAGGCGAGCTGTCTAGAGCAAAAAGGGCCTCAATGAACATGACTGATTCGTCCCTGGTAGAGCAAACAGCAGCAGCAGACGAGGTTGATTGTAAAAATATCAAAATAAGTTGCATGAGGACTGAAGAGAGCTCATAAGACAGCCAGAGTGCTGTTGCTCAGATGCCTGGAGTGCATGTGTTGCCTCCCTTGCATTGTGCATGTGCAGGTGATGCCTGGCTGCTTTACCTGAACTCCAGGAACTGCATGCTCTGCTTGTTGTCGGCCAGCTGCTTCAATCCGTAGAACTTCTCCAGGGCAGACAGGCTCACCATCACACGCTCCCTGGATAAATTGCCACCACCAGCAGCAACACTGCTGCCGCTGTGTGGACGAGCACCTGCTGGGCCAGAGCAGAACATAATTGCTTACCCACTAAAGACTCATCACACTGTGCTGCACACATTCATGGGGAAGACGAAACATAACCGCACGACTTACAAAAAGATGGCATCAGTATCAGCACACCCCTGGCTGGCACCTGGGGTATCCAAGCGACTGCCCACAACCCTGTGGCATCATACCTTGAACACCACCAGAGAGAGTCGCCAGTGCCTGCAGCAGTTCAGTCGCCTTCACAGCCTGCTGCAACACATTCTCAACATCCGACACTTGTCCATCCCCACTACCTCTCATCTGCCAGGCTGCTGTGGTTATTTCAACGGCAGGCTTTGCTGCCAGAGCCCAGGACAATGTCTCCAATGCTCCTGCAGGCTGCTGAATGTTCAGAAATGTCTGGTGTGCATCAGTCAGAGCCCTGAGAGCTTCCTGGACCTGAGCCTGATAGCCAGGCCAAGCCTGGACCTTAGCCTGAAGGTTGCTGAGGCAGGCAGTGGGCATTGGGGCGAGTTTTGAGCTGCCTGCTGAAGCTGGCGAGGTCTTCTGGGTTGTGCTGGCACTGTTGCTTGATCCTCTATCAACAGCTGTAGTAGCTGCTGCTGCATAGCTCTTCGGTGCAGCTGCAGAACCGTCAGCCTGCTTGCCTGCATCTGCTGCATTCTCATCTGCAGTTGCAGTTGCTGCAGCACCCTGCTGTTGCTCCTTCTGGGGCAGCTTCTTGTCCTTTAGAAGCATCTCCTTGTCCTGCTTCCTCCGCTCCTTCTTCTCAGCTCTCTTTTGTGCTTCTCTCTCGGCTTCAGTCAACTTCTTGAGCCTTGAACCCTCACCAGCAGGTTTCTGAAGCTGTATAGCCGGCAGCTGAGCATCAACAACATCACGTAGCAACAGTCTGGCCAGTGTGAGCTGAGCCAGAGCCAGGCCTTCTGCAATGTCATCACTCAGACGGCCACCTTGCTGCAGAGATTCCCACATTGCCACTGCTTTCCGAGCAGCAGCTGGAGTACCAGCCCTCAACAACCACCCATGGACCTGCATTGCAGTATAGCATCAGCAACAAGGTGCTGTCACTTGCCTACCAATGAGGTATTGCAACTCATTATCTGTGCATCCAGTGCTCTGCAGGCAAAAGGCCGGGCCTCCTGCATCCTTTGGCCTGAGCTTGCCCGAGATGCCGAGCTCCCATTGGTCGTGGTGCCCACCTGCTTGAGCTGGCCCAGTGTTGCCCTGTCCAGGAAGCTTGACTCAGCCAGCGACCTGTCAGCAGCTGCCTCATAGTCACCATGTTGGGCCAGCAGCCGGGCGGCCTCAGTGGGGTCACGAGCAG
Source organism: Coelastrella sp. MACC-549 (assembly GCA_018290735.1). Classification (NCBI taxonomy): domain Eukaryota; kingdom Viridiplantae; phylum Chlorophyta; class Chlorophyceae; order Sphaeropleales; family Scenedesmaceae; genus Coelastrella; species Coelastrella sp. MACC-549. The sequence continues at coordinate 245,789 of JABEVS010000002.1, forward strand.
TGGCAGCCAGCTCCTGCAGGGACAAGGGTTGACCATCAACAGCAGACTTCAGATTGAGGAATACTTGAGGAGGGTTGTATGCTGGGGTGCCAAAAGGAGTGTTAGTTGAGCACCATCATCTGACTCAGGTTACTAGTATGACAGCAGGAGTGGTATGACATAGCAGAGTCGGTTGCGGATCATGTTGGCTCACCCTCCAGAATCCCAGCAGCCTGAGTGAGCCCTCCCTATCAGCTGGGTCCCTGAGTGTGTTGATGGCTTTCATGATTTCACCACGACTTACGCCCAAGCGTTTAGACTGGCCAATCCATGCCTGAAAGCAGCATAGTAGCACACAGCAGCAGATCAGGTGGGTGGCAATGCGCAGCTGCCAAAGGAGAATCAGTGAGGCTTCTCTGGCATGGCAACAAAGCAGACTACTGCCTGCCGCTTGCTTGAGGTGTGCTGCACACTGGACATTGTGTACTCTGCACCCACCAACAGCTGCAGTAGTGCCTCTCTTGCTCACCAGGGTAATCTCATCCACTGCCTTCTGCTTCAGAAGCGGTCTCAGTCCCTCGTACTCATTCAATAGTCTCCAGCAGTCAGACCACAGACCAGCCTGCTGGTACAGACTCAATGCCTCACGCAGCAGACGTGATGCGGACAGAAAACTGCCATGAACCCCTGCTGCTGCCACTGCCGCACCCTCCTCGCCTGTGTTGCTGCTCCTTCTGCTGCGGCCAAGGCCAAGTTCCTGACGCGCTGCATCCTCGAACACTGCTGCTACTGCTGCTTTTTCATCTGACACGCTCGTCAGAAGCTTCTTGGCCACCTGCCAGTACCTGCCGTCCTCTAAATCAGGCCCAAAGCCCAGGAGCAGCTTGCCAGCTTCGAGGACTCTGCCTGCTGCTTTGAATGCATTGGCAGCGAGTCGCAACCATGAGACCTGTTCCTTGGGAGTCAAAGGAGGTTTGACTGCGTCTTGTACCTCCTCCTGAGGGACTGGCACTGCAGCTCTTTGTGCTGTTGCTGTGACAGCAGCTACTGCTGCAGCTGCAGCGTCTGCTGATCTGGGGTTTGCTAGTATACCGCCCTGCACTGCACAGGTCAGCAGGACGTCTGCCGCTGCCAAAAGCATTGCCTGGCGCTGAGCTTTGCCTGTCAGACTGTCTGCTGATTTGGCTGAAGTGGCTTTGCTGCGGTTCCCTGCGGCTGTTGTGCTACTGCTGTTGGCTATAGCCCCTGATGCTTCCTGAGCATTCGTGTGAATATCCTACATGATCAAAAAGCAAAGCACTTGGTCCAGGTATCCCGCTGATTTGTGATGCTCAGTTACTTGGCGAGAACCGACCAGGTGAACCCGGTCAGACTTCACCGGCCCACCTGGTCCTACAACCGTATTGCACAGTGGCTCAAGATACTCAGTGCTCGGATGCCAACACCAGCAGCAGCTGCACAACACATGATAGCACTTGCAAAGTTTGCCGCTTGCTACCACTGCAACCTGTCTGCCTGCAGCATGCAAGCACTGCAACACTTACCAGCAGCTGCTGCATGGCTCCATAGGCAGCTGCCCTTAGCACATCTCCAGCACAGCCGTAGCATTGCGCAGCTAGCTTGAACAGCTTCATCTCAACTAGGTTCCTAGCCCGCTTCGCCCACTCGGGGGGAGTGTTGCTCATGCTGCCGCGCATGAGGCCGACTTCCGGGGTCTGGCCTGCAGCCTGTCCCCGTCCCGGCTCGACGAGGCCGCCTGTTACGCTCGCCACATGCGTCGCCAAACCAAGACGGCGGAAGAAGCGGTACAGTGGTGCTCGCTTCTGACTGTCGCGGTCAAAGACGACCAGGTTGTTTTTGGCGCGGGTGATGGCGACGTACAAGTGCTTCAGTTCCTCACAGAGCAGGCTGCAACCATGAGGCAGGCAAACCAAATAGCAGAACAGAATTAGCAGAGTCGAGGTGTTGTTAAATCATTGAGCGTTGCTGCATGGTATGTTTCTTGTGCTAATAAAGCTTTCAAGTGCAATGTCATGTGCCACCGCCATTGAACACTTCAGATGTTATGTCCAGTAGCACCCACCTGTGCGCTGCGGAGTCAAATTTCAGTGGCCTCAACCAACCTCCTGCCTCCGCTGCTGCAGCAGCAGCATCGCCTACATCAGTCAGCTGAGCAGCCCCTGGCAATGCCAGCAGCAGTCCATCGCGGTTGGCAGCAGCCAGTGCTGCTCCAGCAGCAGGGTCACCGGAGCTTGCTGCGTCCTTCAGCGCCAGCCGTATGTCTTGCGCCGACATCTTGTCTGCCAACTCCTGCCAAGAGACTTTCTTGCCAGCAGAGGCAGATTTGGCTGCCACATACTTGGCAACCTCTGCATTCACATTGGCATCATCACTGCAGTTGGTCTATCAAGTCATGTCGAGAATGACGACATGCCACATTCAAGGTCCTTGTACTGGCAGTTGTAAAGCTGGTCAGGTAGGCCATTGCAGACTTGTAGCTGCAGCTGCAGATGCTGCTGATACAGCGGTAAAGCCTGATGCTTTATCTCTGCTTCTCTGCCAATTTACATCAAAGCAGTTGCATACCAGCTCACCTGCGACTGACTCCTCATATTGCTCCAAGAGCTGCAGCAGTACCCGCCACTCCTGAGATGCAGGACTGTCGGCGCAGAAGTCTGCAGGTGAAGTGTGACACAACAGGACAGCCCTAGTTGGCAACATCACAGGGAACCAGTCAAGCGGCAATGGAATCACTTCAACCAACTGCTTGACAGATGAGCTCTGGCAACAATACTCTGGAATAAGCACCCACAGTAATGAAGATAAACAATGCTGTCACAGACACTGTGTACATGTCTCATTGAGTGCAGACTCTGAGTCAACCACTCACCAACCAGGAAGCAGTCATCAAACTCCAACCCCTTGGACTGCCCCACTGTCATGATGAGAGCATTTGATGCTTTCAGCTCAGCAGGGAGACGGTCTCGTGCATCCATGTCACGCACAAGCACAACCTGCACATAGTCACCACCACCACCACCAGCAGCAGCAGCAGCAAAAGAATGAAAGGTACACAGACGGCTACGGATGTGTGGAATGATAGCAGATGCTGCAAAACTGGTTACATAGAAAACGCCATTACTGTGCAGCAACCTTGAGCACCCTCCTTGAATACCATGATGATACAACATGGACTCATGGAGAGCTCTAACAACAGTAGGCATCTTAATGTGCATTGCAAGCCATCATGGCCAGCTATACCAGGCGCTGAACGAACCTGGTGTGCACCAAACTCCACTTGACTGGCTGTGGGGTCACCACTGCTCAGCAGTATGGACAGCTCCTCAGTGGACAGGCCGTCCAGCAGCAGGGGCCGGGGCCCGGAGAAGAAGGCACTTTCACGAGGCAGCTTGTCCAGCAGCAGGGGAAAGCAGGCACGTAGGAGGGCCGTGATTGAGGAGGCAGCATCAAGGATGCCTGCATGGGTCCTGCAGGACAGATTGGCAGTTAGGCAGGCACCATGCGGTGCATCACTCAACAGTAGATGCTGTTGTGCGGCACATGTATGACCTCACATGCTGTTGAATAATGTACCAGCCTGAAGAGGCTAAGGCTCGCTTATGCAAACAGGCACACTACGACATACAGCACAGAATCCACACAACAAAGTAACCAGGCACAAGCAGCCTAGGTGCTGCTCACTGCTGTTACCTGTAGTTGACTTTGAGCACTTCTAGTTTTGGCATACCCACTGGAATACCTTCGCCCTTGCGGCGGTCATTCTGCGGCATAGAGCACAGACAAGACGGTGGATAGTATCAATGAAAAGTGGCACAGGTTGATGACTTGACATTCCACCCAGAACTACACCATTTACTCAGCAGAAAACCGTACCTTTTGCATCTGCTGCCGCTGATGCTCGCTTCAGTGCTTGCAGCCAGGCAGATCAACTTCATGTCATGTAGCACACAGCTACAGCGCTGGTTGAACACCAATCCTCGCTGTCCTGCAAGCTCACCTCCTTGTACAGCAGCGTTCTTACTTCCTCAAACCTGAACCCCACGCCCCTGGCGATGGTCTGGCATGTATCGCCACAATAAAACATGGAGTTGGGATCGGCACATACCTTCAGGTCCAGCAGCAATTCTGCCTGTTGCAGGGAAGGCGCAGGAAGAAGACAGTATGGACAGGAGAGCAGCTCACACCAAACATACACCACTAAGAAAGGATGCATGCCTGTGTGCAGCTGAGTAATAGGATGTGCAGCCAAGGCCTGCTGTTGTCCCTGTGATTCACTGTAATGGATACACACCCCGCTTACAAAGAATTGCAGTTCAATCTTCTTAGCAGGCAGGTAACAAGTACTCTCCACTGAATGCAGCAGACTTCATCTGGAACAGAACAGCAATAGGGTTCACTGAGTCGCATGCGTTGTTCAGGACCTGTAGCAAAGCACAGTGTGCAAGTGCCCCTCAGGCCATCTTCTCGTGTTGCCACGCACCATCAGGAAGTCCTGCACTTCATCCCTGAACATGCCATCCAGCCTGACGCCCCTGTACTGCCCATCCAGCAGCTGGCGGTACAGGTGGGCCGCCAGGTCAGCACGGTCCCACCCAGGGCCACGACCTCGCTCGCGAATCGCCTTGACTGCCTCATATGCCTCATAACAGCGGTACACCAGAGGCCGCAACTCCTTGTTGAAGTTGGGAGCGCGCTTGCGGCCCAGCTGTAGAACAACAGGCACAGCCACACATGATGCCACCTGTCAGTTGCCACAGCCTTGAACCTGGGTGAGGGTGTGAGCATGTTGACGCAGGGTGAGGGGAATGCCACAAGACTGCAGCGCATGAGGGTTGCAGGACAACACAGCAGTGGAATCTCTGTGGCCAGCCACACACTCACATCTTGATATTGCTCCAGGCTGAGGTGCCCTCCCGCCTCCAAAGCTTCAGCTGACCCCTTGATGTAGCTCATCACCTCCTGGTACACCAGGGGGGCCTTGAGATAGGCTTTCTGCTCCTTGCTCAGCCCCTTGGTCATGGCCGCCCACATGCCAGCACACACAAAGTCTGCCGAAACAGGTGTAAAACATGAGACCAGCCACAATGGCAGTGAAGGACGGATTTGGCGTGAGATGTGTTGCATACCTTGGGCAGTGACACGATGTGCTGGCAACCTGTGATAACGCTGCAGTCTTCATGCCAGACAATGTTCGAGGCATCAAAGCAATTGGGTGGAGTCATTACTAGCGAGCAATACAAACAAGAAGATCCTCAGAATTGGTTGTGAAGCACTCTGCAATTTGTCTATTGTTTGTCTTCTGACCTGCATATGTGATCTCCCGGCTTGGCCAATGCTTGCCAGTCCCTGGCTGCTCTGCTTCATCACCGCCGTCACCGTCATCATCATCACCATCAGCCCCGTGCCTCCTCCTCCTCCTCCCCACACGCTGCTGCTCATCTCCTGTTCCCCTGGCACCTGTGAAACCCTCCTGCTGCTCATCAGCTGCAGCAGCAAGCTCAGCAGCTTCTGCAGCATCAGCCTGCACACACAGAGGAACAGATCCACACACAGTACTCAGGTATAAACCAACCTCCTTTCAGTTGTCAGGGTGCCTTAGCGACCTTTAAAGCTGAGCAACTTGCCCACCCACAAATCTCCAACGACAGCAGATTGTTAGGCAGCAATGACACCCCCAAATTTGAATAGTAGCAAGGGGAATACCTGTGCACTGTGCACATGGATGCTGGGGGGGGGGGGGAAAGGCGGCCTGAGAGCTGAGACCCACCTGGGCTTCCCAGTCCATCTCTTCATTATTTCCATTCTCCACATCTTCATCATCCTCACCATCATCTTCATCATCAGTCCAGCCCTGCGGGTTCCATGAAGGAAGCATAAAAGCACAACCTAAAACACATCAAGGATCTGCACAGTGGGCTGGTGAGTTGGCCCAGCTCAAGCAACTCAAGGGGCTGCAGAACCTTTGGCTGACGAAGTTATTCTCCATGATGGACTGAGCCCCACTGATGACTGCATCACTGGACACCTTGATGATCATTGCCAGCAGAGTGATGAGAGTGGTAACTGCCTGCAGGTGTTGCATCCCTATGTGCCACGCCCACGCTGCTGTCCTATTCAGCACCCTGCCAACATTGCAGTGATGCCCAGCCGGCCCAGTCTCACCTGCAGGTCCACCTCCAGCCCAATGCCATCCCAGTCATGTATTGCTGAGTCATCAGCAGCACCACCACCACCAGCCAAACGACCATCAGGACCACGTGCAAAGAATGGCCCTGAACAACAGACACAGCAGCATGTTGAGCTCCTCTGATACACTTGAGGCAAGCGTCATGCTTCAGCGCACTGTATTGGATTACAAACGTGGAGGCATTTAGGTGACAATGGGGGGGGCCTGCTGCTGTACTCACGTGCCACGCTGGCATCCAGCAGCATGAGCCATTGCCGTGTGGTGGTGAACAGCGGGAAGGCAGCAGGAGCAAGGTTGACCAGCGTTGTGGGATCACTCGCTGTTGCTGCTGCCACTGCTGCTGCATCATTTGCATCAGTCATGGCAGCAGCCTGGAGCTTGCGGAAAGTGCGGGACACCTGCACACAGATGACATGGCAGATGACTGTGACACTGCTGTCTCCTCCATGCTGGCTTGTTCACCAGCTTTAACATGCCCACGTCCAGCTGTCCTACATAACTTGTGCACACCTGGCAACCTGGCAATGGGCATACCCTGGAGCTGGAAATCATCATCATCCTCAGAATTGCTGAAGTTCAGCAACACAACAGCTTCACTGACCAGCCCTACCTGTTCCTTGAGTGTTGCACTTGCTGTGACAAACACTGCCTGCAAGTGCTCATGGCTGTGCTGGTACCTGGCCAGCCAGGCGGAGAAGAGTCTGAACACCAGCACAGTGGTCTTCCCAGTGCCACTCCGCCCCAACAGCAGTATGCTTGATGGGGGGCGAGGCACCAGCTCTATGATGTTCATCTCAGCCTTGGACACTCTGTGGGAGGAGTAGGCAGCAGCCATCATCAGTCAGGACAAATCACGGTGACATCATGCTACACACTGCCCAACACAACGCTGTCAGGTGTGTTGATTCAGCAAAGCTTTGAGTTTTGAAGCTGCTGCTGTGGTAAGCGGTGAGGTCTAGCTGTTGCGCAGTTTGTGAAGCAGTTGATTGTGCTGTTGAACAGCGGCATCCCCCACCTGAAGGGGAAGTCCACCTCTTCTTCCCCCTGACCTCTCAGCACAGCGCGCACCTGAAACCACACCATAAACATGCCTCATGAAGATCAGCAACAGCAGAAACTGCAAAACTTCAGGCACTCCAAATTAGCAGGTCAGGCAGCCGCTGGGAAGTGCATACCAATAACAGAATGTTGCAAACCACACACCACATGGTGGGCGTCTGCCGGCAGGCAGGCAGGCCGACAGGCCACAACCAGGGAAGCAAGCAGCCTCAGGGTCACAGGAGTGATGAAGCCATGTCCTTGATGCCCTTGAGTTTTCAGCCAGGCCTCACCAGCTCACTCGACACTGTGTACATCTTCAGCAGCGTATACACATCCTCAGCACCATTCGCAGGTGGCAGATGATCCACAATCTGCCCACCAGCATCACCACCACCCTGCTGCTCCCCGGCAGCATCCCTGCCGCCCTCTGGCTGCTGTGCTGCTGCTCTGATGCGGGCCAGCTCCTCTGCTGTGCCATCCCTGGCCCCCTCAACACCAGCGAGTGCTACTGCTGCCAGGTCATCATCGTCTTCTGCTGACGGCAGGGCCTCATAAGAGCCTGGGAGCCTCAGGCCAGATGACGAGTCCGCACGAGTGAATGCCAAGGCCTTCAGGTGCAGCTTACGGCGGACCTGGTGGGGTGACGGGCAACATCACACACAGCAGGCAGCTCTGTGTGACATCAATGGTGACAGCAGGTTTCGCTGATTGATGATGCTGTCACCAATCACACTCAGGCTTGCAAGGGTTGGGGTCATCGAGGAAGTGTGTACTGGAATCAAGGCTGAAACTGTAGCAGGCTGGTCAGAGGTGAGCCCACCTTCTGGCTGCGCCGGTGGCTGGCAATGATGGCATGCAGTGTGCCTGTGCGGCCGCTCAGTGTTCGGTCATAGTGGGCATGTGTGGCATGAATGGACCAGATACGAAGCATGTCCACCCAGCCACGGCTCTTGGAGTAGTCAACAGTGATCTGCAGCAGACACAAGAGGCTCACTGTCAGAACACAACAGCGAGGAATCGGGTGGTGTACAGTCAAGCCATGCATTGAGGCAAGACAAGAGAGAGTCATCGTCACTAAGCAGGCGTCAGCTTATGGGATAGGCATCATCTCACAGTATTGTTTGTTAAGAGCCAGCCCACCTGCCAAATGATCCTGGCCCCTCGTGTTATTTTGGTCCTCCAAAGCTCCAGACCTGGTTCGCTGATGTTGAGGCGCTTGCTCACACCGTCAAGGTGCCAGTAGCCCAGGCCCAGCTGACGCAGACGAACACCAACAAGACGCTTCAGGCGACTGCCAACAGCAGCAGCGGCAGAGGCAGTGGCAGCTCTGTGACGCAATGAAGCTTAGCAGGACAGCTGACAGCTGGCAGAGCAACTTAGTAGTAACTGCAGGCCCATTGGAACTTGGCAGCGCAGGCTGCAAAGATGACAGTGCTTTACCTGCATGAGACCTGATGACTGTGGCTCTCAAATGAGGCAAAATCTGTTGTGATCAAAACCCCACCCTGTGGCTGGCTGGCTGTCACTCACGTCTCAAGATTAGTCCATTCCAGTCGCGCCTCCCTGGTCATGGTGAACTCCCAGGGCAGCCCAGTGAGTGAATTCTCATCAAAGTCCTCACCACCCTCTGCTGCAGCAGCCATCACACCAGCAGTGGGGCCACAAGTCTCCTCCTCAAGATTATAATCAAGATCATCATCATCATCATCAACATCATCTGATTGATCAAGGTCATCATCCCCTGCTGCTGCCGCTGCCATGCGACGCTGGCGCTTTCTTTCACGCTCAGCAGCAGCGTCAGCGTCAGCAGGGAGTATGCCCTCACCCAAGGGCACATCCTTGTGAGGCATGTGAGCGGGAGCCAGCCCGGCAATCCTGCTCCTCACAAGCTCAACGTCCTGCGCTGCTCGCTGAGAGGACGCCAACCGCTGCTGCTGCTCCTGCTGCTGCTGAAGTCTTGCTGCTGCTGAAATTGGTGCTGCTGGCGTTAACGCTGCTTGCAGCGCATTTGGAATCATGGCAAACAAGCAGTCCAGCCGCTCTCTTCTCTGCTGCTCTGTTTCAACACAAGCCTCTTTTTCTGCTGCAGCCTTGGCCGCTGCCTCATGCTGCTGTGCGGCAGCAGTCTGTTCGCTGCTGCTGCTGCCTTCCACAGCTGCTGCTGCCACTGCTGCAGTAGTTGCAGTACCCTTACAAGAACAGTTGCCAGTGGTGCCAGCCTTTTTCTGCTGTTGCTCCTGAGTCTTGGCTGTTGTTGCCGCTGCCACTGCAGCTGCTTTGGCTGCCTTCTGCTTGTTTGCTGCTGCCACCTGTCGCGCCCGGGCCTCTGTATCAGACAGAAACTGCTTGAGCCTGCCGTTCTTGGCCAGTGCTGCTGCTGTCTGCTGCTTGCTGGTCTTAGCAGTGAAGACTGAGTGCCAGCCCTGCTGTGCGGCCTTGCCTGCGACTGCTGCCACTGCTGCCGAGCGCTGGTGTATGTCAGGGATGGCAGCAGCAGCATGCAGCAGGTTGTGCTTCCAGTTGTTACTGTCCACATCTGCCACCACTCGCTGATCATTCGTGTCCAGCAAGGGCTGAAGGCACTCCAGGCCAAAGGGCAGCAGCATGTGCGACAGAGGCGACCCATCACGACCCTGAGATGCATCAACAGCAGCGAACTTAACACATCTATCTGGACATCCAGATAGATGCACTTTGGAGCAGTATCTTCAAGCTTTGAAAGCAGTAATACAACTGCATTACCAGACTTGTAGAGACTACCAGCTGCTGTGGACACATGCCCAGCAGTCCACCATTGACATTCATTCCTGTGGACAGCAGCAGCTCACCCACCTTGCAGTGTGGGGGCAGCCCCAGCTCCAGCAGTGCCGAGATGTGTCTAGCTACTGCTGCTGCATTGCTGCTGTGAACAGCCACAGCACCGTCTGGCAGACCTGATAAAAGGCCAGCTGCCAACGGCAGCTTGTGCAGCAGCACACTGAGAGAACTGCCATGGTCAGCCGGGCAGCACAGAGCAGTGACCAAAAGTCCTTGCACAAACTCCTGATCGTCCAGTGGCGACTCTGCCGACACCTCCCGCTCCTGCTGTGCTAGGTACTGCTGCTGCTTTGCGCACACCTCCAGCAGCAGCAGCAGCGCAGTAGGTTGTAGAAGGAATTTCCTCAGCAGCTGCTTGACCTGCACCCCATCTGCAGCCAATCCTGCCACTACCTGCTGCTCCTGTGACAGCCAGTCCGTCAGCAGCGATCTATCTTCTGCAGCTATGTCTGGGTGCAGTATGCTGGCAAGTTGCTGCTGCCAGTTGATGAGCCCATATGGCCGTTCAGGGCTGGGCTTCAGCAGCTGCTGCAGGAAAACAGCAAGTGCACCTTGTCCAGCAGAGCTGCTGTCACGCCCTGAGACAGCCTGCAGGTGCATACAGCAGTAAAGATGATGGTGTTGTCGAGACTTCTTCATGTGCTTTCACTTCTTGCTTTGGACCATGAGAATGTTTATGTACATTGTGAACTGGCAGGGGCACTACACAAGCAACCGGGTTGAACAGCATACACACACCAACTGCTCAGCAAAGTGCTGATTGGCCTCAACAACAACCTTCACAGCAGACTGACAAAACATAAGTGGGAACAGATTCTAGGCGACCCATCCTGATAACTCTGTAGGGTTTCATGCCCAATCCTCCTTACCTTGACTGCCAGCATAAGTGCATGTGTGTGCTCATCCCTGTTTGCATCAGGCATGTACACACTCACAACCTGACAGGGGTTGAAGCCAGCACCCAACAGCGCCACAGCGGCATTGTAATACTGCTGACGGACAGCCAGCGTCAGGGGAGTATCCCCAACACTGTTGTATATGCTCAGATCCCTTGTGATGTGTGACTTTGGGTCCTCGTTAGGGTTCAGCACAGGGATCTTGGGCGTTGCAAAGGGCTTGGGTTTCAAGATCTCTGGGCGGTTTGCGAGCACAGGTGCCATGGCCTGAAGCAGCTTGACTGAGTTCATCTCAGCTGCCAGATGTACTGGTGTGGTCCACATGCTGCTGCTCTGAGTGCTGCTCTTGGAATTGCTGCCATTCTTCTTGCTGCTGCTACCAGCCACACAGACTGTTAATGGATCTGCACCAGCTTGCAGCAGCGCATTGGCAAGTCTGACATTGCCTGCTCTGACAGCCAGCAATAGCGGAGTAGTGCCCTCTATGATTGCATCCAGATGGTAGTTGACAGCTGGCCGCCAGTCTCTGCTGGCCTTGTTGGTTCTGTAATAGTATCTGTCATATCCCTCGTCACTTTCTCCCTCTGAATCGTCACTTTCCAAATTTGGAATCTTTGAAGCCAAATCAGGTGACTGGGTTGAGCTGCAGGCAAGTCAGCATCAAAGCACAAAGTTGACATTCCTGGTGAGATGCCTGGGGAACCACATACTGACAGCATCTTCAGCTACCTGGAAGCTGCAGGTGTGATGGACCAGCGGTTTGGGGTAGCAATGCTCTCCTTGAAACCTGCCAGCGTAAGTTGAAAGGGCAGACATCTCTGGCAAAATAACCCAGAGACTAGCAGCAGGTCATGCCAGTATGTTCGTTGCACCGCACCATCCTACCTAATGATGCTCAACAGCAAGTTGTTGAATGAAATTTCATCTCCCCTCTTCACAGCTGACCACACTGCTGCACTGTCAAACCACCACCCGCGCCTGTCAGGCTGCGAGAGTGAGGCAATATCAACCACCACCTCACAACTGTCATTCAGGTAGCTGCGACCCTCAGGGAGAGCAGCTACAGGCCACTGCACATACTCCAGCAGCTGTGCAGCAACAGCAGCAGGGCAACCATGTGCAACATGCATGACGCCAGCTGATATCCAAACCACCACCATCTTTTTCGTTGTTTGTTGTCACAATGACACGACAGGCTTCAGACCACAAGAAAGATGGTGGCAGTGTACAGGACGCACTAGGCTAGCATACAGCATCCGGGGGTGATTGCTGACCGCCAATGCCTGACACACACTCAACGGCTTACTGCTGGGGTACATCAGCTGCTCGCCTCAAGTTGCAACAATCGGTGTGTACTGTTTGCATAGGAGACATGCCTATGGTCACTATCTGAGAGCGACTGCTGCCTTTGGTGTACCAAGAGGATACAGGCGCCAGCAACAATTCAACTCTGCCAGCGAACTAGCTTACCAGTTGAACCAATTCGTGCCTGCCCTGTTGCACCGCCAGTGTCAGGACGTCCGGCAGCCGGCACTTCCGCAGCTCGCCGCGCGTGGATGTCCAAGCTGAGCTGCCGGTGACTGTCAACGCCGGCGGAAAAAACCACAAGTGTGTGCTGATTTCCAGCTGCTGGTTGCGCTGTTTCACCGTTTCAAGCACTTTGCGGACAATGTCCATGGGTGCAGAGGCGTACAGGAGGTGCTGCAAGAGTAGTATGCCGTCGGTGGTGTCTATGTTGTAGGCAAGTGAGCCACCAAAACCGTCAGGCCAATGTTTGAGGCCTTCAAGCAGCACCTCCCAACAATTGTGCCTGCGCATCAAGGAATGAGCAGCCTGTACATCAAACCTTGATGAGCACAGCGTTGAGAGACAGACAGGTTTGACCCACTCCGGCTGCAAGGCACTTGAGCTCTAACCTAGTCAAAAGCACAGCTGTCTGTCTGTCAGTGGGCAAGAACTGCTGCCAATCATCATGAACATAGGTGCCACTCAAGCGTCAGCAAGCGTAAAGGTGACGATTTGCTGACGGGGCAGCAAATTGGTGCAGCTAACCACTGGGGTCTGAGAGACTGCCACTCACTTGACCAGCTCTTCCCACAGAGAGAGTTTGCCTGGCTGAGGCACCAGCTGGATAGGCAGAACCTCTTTGCTGGAGGCACCAGCACACCTGACAGCACAATTGAAGCATTTGATGTTCTGCCACACCAGCTGACACACCTTCTACACCACTTACAGCAGCGTGTGCGGCATACTTGCAGTGGAAACTGTGCCGCTGGGCATTTCTTGCTGCTGAACAATGGTGATGGTGATCTGAGCTGAGAATAAGGTATGCCCCATTATCTCATTGGAGCATACTCAGCAGACCAACACCGCACTGTGTTAACTGCTGTGCAACCAGGCAGTTGCATGCTCACAGCAGGTGAAGGCTGAGCTCTGTTTCACACCCCACTGCAGCACTGCAGATGACTGTGTGCTCAAACCAATCAGCTGTAGCGTGAAGCTGAAGTCTGATGCATCAAAGACCACCTGAACTATATTCTGACAGTATGTTCAAACAATCTGACCAGCTTGTTGCAATCGGCATGTACCAAGTTGGTCAAGTTGGGTTGAATAAACTGCAGATGGCACATCCATGTTGTCCTGCATGCTGTCCATTGCATCAGCAGCTAGCTCAGTCCAATGCACGGAAGCAGCAGCACCTCACAGCGTCCCAACAGATGCAGGCGCCAAATGCCACCCAGCTCTGGTTTCTCTCACCTGTGGTGATAGTGCAGCATCATTCCAAACCAGCCTGCCTTTGTTTTGAGGCGTGTATTGGTCGACAGCTTCAAAACACGCTGAAGATCTGTGACACTGCCACCTGCAACAGCAGCAACAACACAATAAGCAAACACTTCACATTACACAGGACTAGGACTACTGCAAGCAGCTGCTGCCTCTGGTGCTGCCTCTATAAGGGGTCCCTGCACGCACTGCAACACACCGGCTCTAACTGATGAACCAGCTTAGTGGGTTGTTATGCTGTCAGCGCTCAGATTGTCTCCCATCACTCACTTATCGCCACATTCCAGATCAGCTGCTGCATCCAGAAGTTGAAGACTGAAACACCATCACTGCCACACATGTACGGGTCAAAGTCTGTGTGCTGCAGCAGCCAGGCCTTGAACTGCGGGCTGTGCACCTGCTGCTCCAAACCTGGGTGTTTATTGAGCAAAAAGAGCAGATCATTGCTGACGCGCACATACTTGGCATCAGGGCCCTGCAGTGTGCATTTCATGCAATGTCTGCCACAAATCTCATACACACTGCGAAACAGTGTATGCTGTTGCTGCTGCTCTTTGGACTGGTGTTGGTGCTGCCTAGGCTGCTGCTGCGCTGGCTGCCTGGCGGGGTGCTGCTGCTGCTGCCTGGACTGTTGCAGCTGCTGATTCTGCCGTGCCTGCTGCTGCTGCTGCCTGAGCTGCTGTGGCTGTTGATTCTGCCGTGCCTGCTGCGGTTGCTGCGGCTGCCTGAGCTGCTGCGGCTGCTGCTGCCTCTGGTCCTGCTGTTGTACACCAGAGGTATAACTGCGTACAAGGTGGGGGATTTGCATCATCAACGGGCAGCAGTGTCAATCACAATCAACTTAATTGGGTAACAATATCAGCAGAAGGTTGCTTACTCAAGTCCCATACAAAATAACTCATTTGCAGCGTTGCTTGGGTCACTGCAGCTTCTGGTGTGCAGGGATGTCAGCCAAGCTGTATGTGATGCTATACCACCTGCTCACAGTACTCTGCAGGTCCTCTTGAGCAACCAACCCACCTTCCAGTCACAACTCGTGCTGGTTGCTGCTGTGTCGGCTGTTGGGGATGCTGTTGTTGGGGCTTGTTAAAGAACCCCTGCTTCAGCCCTGTGCCAACATTGCTGCTGCCAGGAGCAGGACTCTGGGAGCCAGCCGAGTTGCCGCTGCTGGCTTTACTGCTGCCGCCACCAAAAAAGCCCTGCTTGAGGCCGCTGCTACTGCTACCCGCTGATCCCCCTGTGCCACTGCTGGCTGTTGCAGCTTGGCTGGTTGCCGTCCTGAGAAAAGTGCTTCGCAGCGACTTCACCTGCTTGCTGTGAGCACTGACTTGCGATCCCAGCTGCTTTTGGCCGAAACATCCAGTCTTCCCGGAGGCCTGGGCCACTGCGGGTGCAGCAGCTGTGCTGTGTTGCTGCTGGCATTGTACAGCGGTCTGCTCTGAATCGGATCCTTGTAATGATTCGTCCTCGCATTCATCTGTCTCCCAATCCTCTTCGGTGTTGTTGGATTCTTCACTGGGCTCTGGGTCTGATGGCAAGTTCTTCAGCACCGCGAACCCCGTGGCAGGCGCCATATTGCGGCGCTCTTGTGAGAGATGCAATCAATTGGCTGCCATTGTTTACAGTTCCCGTAGCTGCTGCGCAGAAAAGATCTTCACCCGCTGCAACCGAGCATGCCAACAACCGACTCGCCTCTGAAGTGCACAAGATGTCTGACTGGGCGCACAATACATGTCGCAGAGAGAAGCAGATGTTGCCACAATCACTGCAGTCAAGGTTAGACGTGGAAGAAGTTCAAGCACGCTCAGCACGGATACTGTACAGTCAATGTCCTGGTTGCGTCGAAGCCATTTATGCTCATTCCACGCCTCTTCTGATTGTACGGACCATTGAGCAATTATTGAGAAGTGTGACTAACCGTGGTTGCTGCCTCCTGCAGGGAGTTGCGGCAGCAATATGTCAGGTCCATAAAGATACATATTAGGTCATGACCTTGATCAAAGGCCCTCTCATGAATTTTGCTAAACAATTTTGTTTAACTTGCGGCTCCGCAGTTGGCAGGTACCTGCCACCAACTGCATCAAGCACTGGCCCGCTCCAACAGCCTGAGGCTCAGGCCTCTGATCAGCAGATCACTGCGTGACCCCATCAAACACTTTACATGCAGACTTGCACCACCACAATATGTCTTTTGTCCCAGGTGATGCACCCAGTTTTGTTGCGGCGGCAACGTGCGCTGTTGGTTGCCAACTTGGTGAATACTGCTTGCTATAGCAGTGTGCGGGTGTCACCCGCTCAGACGAAGCATATACCCCAGCCCACTGTTCAACTGCTCCCTGCAGGCTCAAGTGGTTGATTACGCTTGATCAGACTTGGGCACATTGAAACAATGATTCCTGTACATATATTGTGTACAGCTGTACTTCGAAGACTATTGTGTACAGCTGTACTTTGAAGACAATGCTGAGGGATCGAATATTCTGTTACACGGTGAAACAGCTCAAACATGCAGATGGCGAGTCAGAGCCTCATGCAGATGCAACACTATGAGGACATGTGTCACAGTGGAGTCTACATTGCTGGCCACATTCACACAGACCAGCATCCATCCTTGGTCCAACCATGTGACATGGGTAAGTGCAGTGCCTGCCAAGGCAATAACACCGTGTTGAGCCTGAGGCTCAGCCAGTCAACCTGCCTTTGACAGTGCGTGTGTTTGCTGAGCAATCCAGACTTGCAGATGGCCAGTCAGAGTCTTATACAGTAGAATTGGCATGATGACATGCACATCACCACATTAAAGACTGTAACAATAATACACCTGGTGCAGGGTCATGTTAAACATGTTCATATACATAAATACAGTAGTTACTGGACAAATCTGGTGTCCCCTGGATGGCATCAACAAGTACATCGATGATATCATCAAGTGTACAAGGCTGAATCATCTGCTGTTGAGAGTGCATATAAAAACAGTTGCACAGCTGACCTGATGCATACTGGAGAAGTACATGCCGCAGTGGCACTGACTTTCTTGAAGAAACTGCCGACCCATCCTCGAACAAAACATACGACATTGTCACAAAGTCATCATTAAATGATATACTATACCACCAACCACACCCCCCCCCCCCCCGACAACCAAACCATCTATAGAAACCCACAACCCTCACACATCTAAGAGACCCAGTCACACGCCCACCACCCACCAAGCGTAAACCGATAACTGCACAGAACGTACCCACCCGACCAGTGCCACTAACTGGGCCACTGACTGGGCCCCCCTCCCCAGAACACTTGATAGCAAAAGCTCATCCATTAGGCTGCTGGTTGCAGCACCATCATGCATTGTTTGCATCAACCGTTGGCACTTAGTTACTGCCAGTAATGGCAGTTTTCCCATAGACCACAGGAGGATGGCCCATTGGTAGTACCAACAACAACACAAGTACGCTCTTGATAGCCGGATTGATCCACTTGTGAACATGTGACAGTGTCCTGCCGCATGTGACACTGTTCTCAGTGTGCAGGCGAAGGTGCTAGTGCAAGATGAAGCCTGCAGTGTTAGACAACACAGCCACGTGGAAATTTCATGCAGGTATATGCATTTCACACGACAGCCTGTTGTGACGCGACGTTCCAAATGCTTGGCATGCAGTGGCTGCTCATGTGATAACTGACGAATATAAAACAAGCTGCTGACTGTGACCTGTACAGTGTGATGAGGTGTCACAACTAAAGGCATCAGAGACATTGTAATGTTCAGGCCCACTTGGGTCTCAACCTGGGCTGTGCGCCATACTACCACACATCAAGCATGCTGCAAGTGCAACAATACAGTGATTGGAGTCGCCGAGATAGAATACCCACTGGGCTGAGCCTGAATCAGCCCAGTAGCACAAACTGTTGATGCACATAAATCAGTCATAACAGCAAGTCGCACAACAGCAGCTGCTGCTTGATCCAACTACATCAGCATAGACTCAGCCCCCCACCCAGCTGAGGATACCCTGCACTCCACAAGGGTGGATGACCTGATAGCGTCCACACGTATTCTACTCTATTGCTATCTCTTTGGGCCTGGGAACCTCCTCCTCAGCCTTTGGCAGCACAACACTCAGCACACCGTCCTTGCAGCTTGCGGTGATGCCCTCGGCATTCACATTCTTGGGCAGGGAGAAGGAGCGAACAAACTTGCCATAGCGGCGCTCATACACACCGGGCATCTGCTCCCTGGGTTCCTCCTTGCGCTCCTCTTTGCGCTCACCAGAGATGGTCAGCATGTTGTCCAGCAGCTGCAGCTTGATATCATCACGGGACATGCCAGGCACGTCTGCCTTGATGATGTAGCCCTTGTCGGTCTCTTCAATGTCTGTGGCAAGCCTCAGGGTGGGCAGATCAGCAGCTGTGGCAAGGGGCTTCCGGAAGGGCTCCAGGTCCAGCATGGACGAGCGGAAGGGGTGCATGAACATGTCGTCATCCCAGAGTCCAAATCCGCGAGTGAGGGCGTCCATCTCACGCTGCAGCTCCTGGAACATGCTGGGCAGGCGGCCGAACCTTGCAACAGAACAACAACAGCAGCAACAAGGAGGCAAGGTCAGACTTCGTAGCATATCTTGAAGACGGTGTGGTGGCGCCGATATGTCTGTTCTGTGGTACTAAATTGCCTGATTGGTACCACAGAACATCCAGCCTGAGGCTTCCCTATGCTGCTTGGACTGCATGGACACATTCCACCTGCCACTGCTGCATGCGGTACATGCCTATTAACAATGCCGCATGTACAGACGGTCTGGCTTGTGCCATCTACAAGTGTCTTACGGCCAAAAAGCTGCATTACAGCCCACGATGCAGATGTGTGCAAGGTGTGTTTGTATGCACAACTGATCAGTGCTCATGAGCCACGTCCTGAAACATCACCGGAGTGTGCAAGGTATGAAGCAGTAACATCATTTTTATCAAACCAGTTCTTACCTCATGTAGGGATCTGCACGCATCATCCCGGAGCCCTCATGCTTCTGGACCTGCTTCTGTTCAGGGACCCCAGACTCTTTGTGTTCTTTCGCGTCATCCTGCTTATAGGCCCTCGCTGAAACGCCTAGGGGCCTTATGAAAGATCTAGGCAATGCATTGCGTGCCGTGCGCAGCACAACTGGTCTCACAGTCGTTGTCAGCATATTGGCGTTTCGGAACCAACGGTTGCAATGTGAGCAGACGGATTGGCTTGCTTGCGTATGCTAAATTCAGCAACTCTTACTTGAAGATCAATACCAAGGAGAGCGGTGCCTGCGCATTTATAGGCTTAGAGTAGTGGTTGTTACGATGTGTCTCGAAACCTCCGGAAGGGAGCTCCGGAAGCACCCGCAAGATTACTGGCAGCTGCGCTGCGCCCACGGTGCAAGTCGCAGAACAGTGTAAAGCATCTCACCATGTTGATATGCTGCATGCACCGGTGGTAGGGGGGACCGTAACCTCCACTCCCGATGACAGCGCTGGCTCAGCGCTGAGCCATATATGACTATATAGTGTGTATGGCTATGACTATATAGTGTGCCCATCAAATGATGCACTGCATGGCATGACCAGTGTGAGTTTTACGTTTGTTGTACAGCCAGTCCTTCCTTTCTCGATCATCTGCGTACATAGGCGCACCATTGTTTCTTTTACCTCAACTTGTATACAAAATCCAACGGCATTATGTGGTTAAATAATTAGGCGCACATGCCCTGCCATCTACTTGTCTGTGACCTAGATTCCGGTGGAGGCTCAACTTGCAGACCTCTTACAACACTGAGTCCTGATATGCACAGCATGCAGCCACACAGGGCACGAAAAAAGCACAGACACACTGACATCACCAACCTCCCTACTGTATCACATTAAGCATCCAGCACATTTGCCTGCCGACCATGTTTGCAAACACACTCAAGGCCTAGATTGCAGCCTCTCCTGGCACACCTTGCAATTGACACTCAGCCATAGATATACCCTAGATCAAAACAGCACACATCCTCTCAGTAGCGCCGCAAAAGGGAAGCGCTTATGATCACAACAACATGATCCTCTTGCCCGGAGCATAAGCATCATGATGGCCCAGCAGTAGCCGCTTGTGCAGCAGCAGTGTCCACTGCTGAGCCAAAGCACGCACTCAACGATCAGCTCCTTGTATGATAGCACACTGATTAACTCGCTCTTCACTGTGCAGCAGCTGATTTACTTGCTTGGTGCTGGCAGGGCCTTGCGTCCGCGTGTCGTCTCAACTCGTGTGCTGAGTGTGCGGGCCAGACCAGCAGGGAGAGGGCTGGCAGACACTCCACTGAACATGCTGGCGGTGGGCTTCACCAGCAGCTTGCTTTGAACCCAACCCTGACGGCCGTCAAAGCCACCTGAAGCAAAAGCAGACATGTTCAGAGGATGAGTTGCATTAGGACCTTGGATGCGCACAAGAAACAGCATGCGCCGCATGGTGACCATTGAGGTGATAACATTTGCCCCACACAGCTGTGCAGCCCGCTGGTAGCCACCCTCAGGGCTATGCTGATGCAGAGACCAGCTGGCACAACTCAGTGTGCAGATAACTCACCAGCCACCACAAACACGCGCCCGAACCCGCGGCGAGACAGCTCCTTCGCTACAGTCTTTGAGGTGTTGCCAAAGCGGTCCAGCAACAGCACCTTGGTGCCGCGGCCAATGCGCTTCAGTGCTGCAATCTGCAGTGCGGTGATCTGTGCCTCGATGGCTGATGCGTCCCTCAGCTGACCACGCAGCTTCCTGTCTTCTGTGAAGGCAAACTCCACCTCCAGCAGCTTGCCCTTGGCACCTCCGGGCACATCAGCAAGACCACTGGCCTCTTTCTCACGCTGCAGGGACCAGCAGCAGCAGCAGCAGAAGAAGAAGAAGAAGATGAAGAGGCTTCATCAGGCGTCTTCTAAGTTCCGCAGGCACTGCCAGCTGTGATTGTCAGCCGGTCACACCAGGAAGCACGTCTGCCGTGTGACAGTACAGCACCCACCTCCGTCCTGATGTCAATGATGACGGCGCTACCATCGTTGGCCACCAGGTCCAGGGCCTGGGCAGCAGTCACTTCACCAGCGTAGCCACGCAGGCTGCCAAAGACGCCGCCCAGCAGAACTGGAGCCAGATAGTAGAGGGCAACAGCACCCAGACCGTACTCAGCCAAGATAACCTGCAGGCCAGCCAACAGTGCTGCTTACTCTTCTGACTCAGGTGCTATGATAAAGAGTCTTGTGAATAGCACAGCACTTGGCAACCAAGCAAGGTCTCTGCAACACAGAGTGGGTCTTCAGCTGCAGAGGGGATCGTCAGGGAGCTACTGCTGGCACACAATGCTGACAGTGCCATCACAACTGCAGAGGAAATTGATTCAGCAGCTGACTGTCATGCTCTGTGATGCCACGCACGTACTGGTATATTCCCTACTCACTGGCTCTGTTGTTGTGATGAAGGTGATGAACTTGCTGAGGAGTGGCTGTGCTGCTGAGACACCCTCAGTGGCTGTTTTCTGCACAACATCAGTGGTGCGCTGGATGCTGTTGACATCCACACCAGTAGCAGTGAAGGCACTGCTCAGGGACTCCTGCACACACAGACACAGAGCCCAGATTGGCGCAATGACAGCCAGCGCAACCTTCATCCTGCATTTACCTGCTCACATTGGCATAGCCTGCTACCACCAGGCATGGTGTGTTCCAAGCCAGCATGAGAGCTGCATCCCTTATGAATACAACATCTAAATCTTGCACTGTGCCGTCCCTGTCTCACCTTGACCACAGGGGTGGCCTTCTGCAGCAGGGGAGCAGCTGTCTCTGTGGTCACTTTGACTGCCTCGGTGACCACAGGTGCAACTGCATCCACACCCTGCTTGATAACTGGAGCTGCAACCTCATAGCCCTCCTGAGCGATCTTCACACCGGCGCCCACCAGGTCAATGGCGGCCTTCACTCCCTGGCCTGCTGCCTGCATACAACCCAGGGTTCATATCTGAGTGACATGTCAAGCAGCAAATATCCCGGTCAGGGTCATGTGTACCAATTGCTGCTCAATCCTGAAGTCTATGGAATAAGAGTTACAGCCACAGGTGTCTGGCAGCTGCAGAAGAAGCCTCTGTGGCCATATCAGCAGGACCACATTGTTGCAGCATGACACACTCTGGCATCAGCTGGCAGTTGCTGCACATGGTAAGTAAGCCTGTGAGCTCTTTCATGACTAGATTTGCAACACTGCAGGCCCCAGTTGATTAACTGACCTTCACTGCCTCTGTAACACTGTTGACAGCCGAGTCCACAGCATCCTCCTGGGCTAGTGCAGGCTGAGCCAGCAGGGATGAGCCAGCCAGGCCAGCCAACACAGCGCGCTGGGCTGCATTGTGACAATGACAGGCAGCCGATAAGCGACCAAAAGCTGTGTGGGTGGAAGACACGTCTGTGGTTGCTGAGAAACTGGCTGGGAAGCTGTACTTTCGTATGCTGGATCGCTTGGTGGTATTCCTGACAGCCTGATTAAAATATTGTAAAATGCATATGTGTGCCGCTGTAACGAGGGTCAGGAGCTTCGCTCATGGCAGCTGAGTTAGCTCCAGGTCGATCCGTTCTAAGCTGGTCAACAGCCGGAAGAAGGCATGATGCCAAACGCGAAAGCAGAAATGAATGCGCCCACATTTGCTCTGATTCCGATGCCAATGGTGCCCTCTGCGCTTGCAACGAAGGTTCGTTTGCAGTTCACCTTCAGCTTTTCTTACCTGCACTGACAGCGCGCTGCTCCTGCTTCTGTGCCTGGACCTTAACGCATGCGACCCTACTGCTGCGTGGAGCCACCCTGCTGCCTGCCACCGTACGTGCCTTGTTCATCAGCGCCATTTCAGCCAGCTGAGCGGGGAGATCGCAAAGCAGATGTGAGATGATGCGTGAAGGGCCAAGATCAGCAACTCAAAGGCGCCTACAGTGCGTCAATAATCGCCTTTTGCACAGCTAGACAGGATGGCGAATAACATGCAAAACCTTCAGCAGTTTGAAATCAGTTCACCGGACAGCGTGTAGACCTGTTGTTGCCCTTTTTACATGCTTATTGTGCTGTCTGCGACTCTGTACTTGAGGCGCAAGCTGCCAGGTCACCATTCTCCCGCTTCCGCCACATGATCCAGTGGAGCTCGTGGCTCGTCTTCAGCTTGAAAAACCTTATATGCTTACTTTATAGCGCACCATAAGGGGTGTGACCAAGGTAGTCACCATTTGTCCTGTCTCATTGACTGCATACCAACTACTTAGCGGGGCCACATGGCGCCCAAAAAGAAGGCAAGTAGGTAATTTTGCCTATCTCAGGATCGTACGCAGGCCTGGGCCTCGCCGGCACCCCACATCAATGGACTGCGGTCTCCTGACGACCTGTACTGCCTTATCTTGCAGGGAGGGGGCAAGAAAGCAAAAGGGCCTGCTTATGACACGTCTGATGAGGCCGTAGGTGCCTTCGGAATCAGGGTAGGCATTTATCAGGCGCCACTGGAATGTCATCGATTGGTTGCTCCATTGAGTCTGAGGCTGTCCTGACAGTGTTGCAGATGCATGAGATCGTACGGACCCCCCTTGGATTGCAGGTGACTGTCATTGGAGTCAAGTAAGTTGAATAGCTTTTCATTTTATATACCTAAGACTGAACTGTACTCTGCACATGGCCCCAACGCATGTCAGCGCATTTGCCATAGCATTCCAACTTGTTCAACCAGCAGGCTGCATGGCTGCATGGCTCCATTTCTTTTACATATGACTTGCAAGTGTCATAACCAAAAGGCTGCACTAGTAGAAGCAACACTGAGCGTCACACCAAGCAGTGGCGGCATAGCTTGTTCAACAAGCTGTCTATCAATGAGTCATTGATTACATGACAAATGCAATGCCATTGCATGCTAGCACATGATGTGTAAGCATGCTAGCAAGAATGTGTCAAGGCATTACACTTCATTTTGCAGTCAACCATGATCAGCATGCGAGGCTTTTATACAGTGCTGTGGCAGCAGGCTCATTAGCCAGTCACTGCGTCTGTGATCATCAATGGGAGTCGCACTCAGTCTCAGACCGGATCCACAGATACTATCAATATCCAGCTAGTCCAGCTGGATTGAATGTAGCTGAATTGACCAGCCTGACAGATAGCAGTGCCCACCCAGTGAAGCGCACCTCACCTCAAGTAGCTACTGTGTAATATTGGTGCAAAAGCTACTCCATCAATTCAATCAAAGGCCTAGCATATGTGTCAAGTATCAATTGTTGAGCAGTGGCTGACAGTGTGTACAGCTCTGTCCTGCCTGTGCTCAGGTACGAGAACTCCACAAACAAAGAAGGTGGCCAGGTCTGGGTGCGCTACACCAACGGCCATGAAGCACCCTTGGAGGGCCGTAGCAATGCAGCAGCACTGGGGTGAGCAACAGCAGCAGCATGCTCAGAGGACTATGACCACTGTTTGTGACTGCACCAATAATTCCAATCGCTGAAGTCTGAAGGCTGCACCTGGTACCACCTTGCAGCTGATAACATAAGAGGCCATCTGCAAAATTGAAGTACCTGCAGCTATGCTGATTGCAGATTATGACCTAGACATAACTGAACCCAGGCTTTGTTTGTGTTCCCGCTGATGACTTGCATCATGGCAGCAGGCACTGCATTTGTCAGTCAACATGGTGTCGCAAGCCATGTTCAAGGTGCACGGCTTGCTTGTACGCTACCATCGGGTTGCATTGACTGGCCTGCTGTGCTACACACATGCAGGTTCAGGCGCTGCACGGAGGCTGATCACATACGGCGAGATGTGTCTACACAGGAGGTTGAGCTGCAGAAATTAGAGGAGAAACGGTGGGTATTATTGCTGACTCAGTGACAATAACATTCTACTGACGACAGTGTATTAGTTTTGCTGCTGTTCCTTTCAGGTTGAGCAGCTTGACAGTCCTCCTCAGACTTGCATGCATTGATACTTGCAGGAGGCTGGTGCAGGAGGTTATGCAACTGAAAGCACAAGGAATGCCGATTCCTGAGCACCTCTTGCCGCCGCCTAAGGCAGATAAGCCAGCGAAGAAGAAAGAGGATGGCAAGAACCAGAAATAACATGGAACTGAGGAGCCAGATGGGTTCAGTCAAGGATAGGCCTTGCGCAACTCCACGAGCTGCTGTATTGCCGCAGAGATTGTTTGCAAGGTGTTGTAATCGTTTCCTGCGTACACCTGAAAGGCATCGAAGAGTGGTTGTTTGACGAGTCTGGGGCATGGCACCTTGTCAGTGGGACGAAGCCGTCTGAGATAATTGGTTTCGAGTAATTGCTTTCATTAGTTGATGCAAATGATGAATCCCTACAACCCGTACACTATGCCAACGGGTGCGCATCCTTCGACTGCCTGTGCCTTTTCGTCTTGGATGTATGGCACGTGATTGCTCAGTGTGTCTTAGATCTTGCCTCGAACTGGCAAGTCTCTGCGCCTGAGGCTTGCTGTGGTCGTGTTCTCGCGCCCTTCGATTTGCTGCACCTACCTCAGTCTCCGTTGGCCTCTTGTACACTGTAGGCATATCTCCTGGCCCTCATAGCCATGTCACGTGTCGAGGCTGCGGCACACTCCTCATGTACCCACAGGTGCGTAGCAGCAAGACCAGATGCCTTACGCAAGTACACAGCCTGTGCCATGTACGAACCTCTAATATTAGTACTTCATACTGCAGCAAGGAGCAAGCCAGGTCAGGTGTTCCAGCTGTCGCGCCCTGACACCAGCCCCACAAACACCAGGTAAGCAGCCGTGCCAGGAACAAGCTGTCGGTTCTTGCTACACAAGGGTAACTAAGTTAAGGCCACTTTTGCTTGCAGCTGACAATCCGGACCAGTCCCAGATAGTGTGCAATGGCTGTCGAGTGCTGCTATCATATCCTCGAGGCGCCCAAAGTGTACAGTGCTCACTGTGTCATACAGTCACACAAGTGAGTAAGATCAGGACTGTTGTCAGCTCCCATCAACTGTCTGCTCATCATCATCATCATGGCTTCACACAAACGACTCTTATCTGTAGCTGACCACAGTACTGTCAAATTTTGTGACACGCCGCTTGACTGCGTACTGTGACCACAGCAGCTGCTGAATGCAACAGCTGCTGCATAAGTGACAGTGCAGTGAGCTGAATGAAGTGAGAAGGCTGCTATTCCTTTTGCATGCTGCAGGTGCCTGTGTATGGCCATGTGCAGTGTGGGAGCTGTAGCATAATGCTGATGTACCCCTTGGGAGCGCAATCAGTGAAGTGTTCAGTCTGCCAGTTCGTGACGAATGTAAGCCAGCAAGCCAATTGGGGCGGAACCAGCAGCGCTCCGGCGGCAGCAGCCACACAGCAACGGCCAGCAGCGCAGCCAAAGCAGACAGTTATAGTTGAGAATCCCAGCGCAGTAGATGAGCAGGGCAATGAGGTATGTTTTACACAGCCGGTGGCAAACAGGCGATCTGGAATTGTTGGAATGTTGGCGCTACAATCTCACTGATTGCTGAAGTGTGTTGCAGCTTTTACAGCAAGATGTGGTCATTTATTCTCGTTTCTGCATTGAAGCAAGGTCACCAGTGTTGTTTGTTTCAGAGGTACATGGTAGGCAAGAAGTTGACAAACCTGTGCCTGGTTTGAAACAGGAGTTTGCAACCATCAAGCTCCCTTTGCCATGGCATGTGATAGCTGTCACCTGCAAGCTCCTTATTACAGCTGGAGCTGTTTGCCATGCTGCCACTCTGTGCAGGTCCCCAGTATGGCAATAGCAGTAAAGGATAATGCACAGTAGAGGAGAAGAAGTTCACCAGCAGCAGCCTAGCAGTCGTCAAGCATCATTGACGCTGCGGATATTTCAGACATTGCAACAGTTGTCTGAGGCAGTGTTATTACAAGTTAGCTGTGTGCGACACACCAGCACACTTGGTAGACATGCAGGGCAAGTGGCAAGAGCGTATATCTGATCACGGACAGCAGCGAGAACAGTTAAGGAAGAACACCAACAATGCACAGGAATGCCTGCACCACCTCAATCTAGCAGCAGCAGCACAGGTCAAGCGTAGTCCAGGGAACCACCCGCTCTGCACGCTGTAAGCCTGAACAGCAGGCCCTAGTCTCTAGTGGAGGTCAGCACCAGTCTTGCTGCAAATACGGTTTGAAGCTGCTTCGGCCCATCTTGTGCTAGCTAGCTTGTTGGTTGGGTTGATGTCCTCAGGCGTGAATGAATGTACGACTGTGCTGTATGCATGTGAGTTTGTGTACAAACCAAGTAGGCGTGTCAGTTCTCATGCTGGTGTTGCTCCTAGCAGGTTATGAGTGGGTGTCTGCAGCTGCATGGCAAACAGCTCCTATGTATGCAGTTGTCTTTTCTTCTTTTTCGTGTGTGTGTGGGCGGGAGAAGAGGGGGGGGGTTCAAGATGATGGTGTGAAGCTGAAAGGCATAGGATGCTTTGAATGTGCAATTTGTGTTGTGCTTTCTGGGTGTGTACAGCGTGGAGATTCTCCATAGTAGTGATACTCATACTGATGGTTCACCCTTCAGCATTAGGTGGATGAGTTTGCTCATAGTGGCTTCAGAAGCCCTGATGGTCCAGCTCACCTGCCTGACTCATCATCCGCTCAATCATGATGACACCTGCTCTTGTTACATACCTGCATAGCTGCTGTATCAGATGGCTTTTTGATATTTTCAAGTCCCCAGGGCGCAGTTAAACATGGAGCTACTTCCATATTGTTGTACTGATCGTACTGTTTGCTGATAGAGCCAGCATTTGGGCTCGTCATGATTCAGCTGTTGTGAGAGTTTTGGATGTGATCCTGAGCACACAGCAGTAGGATTGCTATGAAACTCTCTTCTGCTTGCTAGGCAACAATGAGTGCCACATTGTCATCTCACACAACAATGCATAGTGGGGTCGTAGCAGCTTGGCGGTGCAAAGGATGACTGCAGGTGGGGTGTGGTTCCACTGTTGATTGGCCCTAGTGCGGCAGTCAGACATTGTTTTAAGCCAGACAAATGTCATCACAGAGCATGAGCAGCAGGTTGTCAGCTCCAGGTGCACCATCTTATAAGCTGGGCCGCAGCCTTGGACACACGACCTCAACGCCTGCATCCTGCACGTTTGCATGCTTTCCTGCCGGCCTCTGCTGCTTGTCGCGGTGCCAGTGTACATGACAGATGCCTGTTTTTGCACTCCTACATATGGTGGTAGCGTGACAATGGGACACAGGATGTAGCTCATGAAACAATCTGTTGGTAGTGTGGCTCACTCTGCAGGTGGCGCAGTATATTGTTGTCAGCAGTACATATCTCCAACTACCATCGTTGTCAAGAGAAGCCAGTTCTGTGTACTGCACCGTGCCTGTGGGCAATCTCATTGTGCAGCGTATCATTGTGTTCGTGATATTTTTGGACTCGTTTATGCAGACAGCTGCGTGTGTGTTTGGTAGTAAAAGATGGAGCCAGGCAACAAGTTGAGGTGCTATGGTAAATGCGCTGACATGCGTTGGGGGCGCCACCCTGGCAGTGTTCATCCACCTACAGGTTGACGTCCAAGGGCCTTTGGTAGAAGTGAACAGTGTCAATACAATGAATATAGACAAACCTGGTCTTTCTGTATGAGGACGAGCCCAGGCATCAATGATAGGCGCATTCATTGGGTGGCAACCACACCCTAAGTCATGCACACCCTTCAGTTGTTCCGACACGTAACCGCCAACTTGTTGATGTCGTGCACTGCAGGATGGCATCCTAGACTTGCTTCAAGCGCACAGGCTGTCAACCCACTGAGTAAGGTTTGCTGTGCATGCCATGCCTCGGGAGCAGCAGTGGCTGCCCTGCCGGGCCAGTCCACGTTCGCACTGCAGAGGGTGCCCGATGGTGCTACCGTGGTTTCATCATGTTTACAGTACTGCATTAACATAGTGGCTGTGAAGGTGCAAGGCTGATGCAGCATCAGCTAATCGGAAGATGACGAGACTGCGGAAAGCCAATGTTTGTCGACAGCATGCGTCGTGGGGCAAGCCGCATCACACGCAGCCTAGATCTGCAATTCCCGAGGCGTTTATACTGAGGATTGAATTCTTGGTAAGACAAGATACAGGCCATCAAGCAGCAGGGAAGTCACCCCGAAACGTTCTCCGCACCTGATACCTTGGCGCTCCAAACTATCTCGCCACCTGTTACGGACAAAAGTGGCAACATGCAGGATTCAATGACCTCTGATGGCACTCAGAGCCCCGGATCTGCAGAAAGGAGCAACGGTCATGTCTCCAGCAGCAGGTCGAGGGTTTCACCTCTTGCAGTCCCAAGCTCGCCGATTGCAGATCGCGCAGCAGAACAAGTTAGTAATACGAGTATTCACAGCGTTCCACTGCAGCAGATGATGGCAGCGTCACTTCATGCAAGCAGAGTTGAACAGGTAACTTCGTTATCTGCTGCAACAAACAGCGACAGGATGCTCTGAAGGGACCGTGCCTTGCGGTTCTCGCGCGAGTCTTCGAATTAATGGATGAGTATGTACATGCTTCCAGCGAAAAAGCACAGTGGTGCCGTGTTAGTCTGCTGCAGTTGCCCTGATACTGCCAACTGCTGCCTACAGGTTGATGTTGCCATCGTTGGTGCAGGGTTATGTGGTTTGGCCTGTGCTGCTGCTCTACATCGTGTGAGGCCTGACTGTGTTATAAAGGTCAGTGCCAAGGACACCCCTAGTGTGCCTTACACCAGGACACCTGCCAGAACACAACTCTGTGTGGTGGTCATCTTGATATTTGACTGGTCAGTTGTCTGTAGCTGACATTCAGCCCTTCTGTGTTGCTCCTCCGCTAACAAGTCTCGTTTGCGGTGTCTCCCAAAGGTTTATGAGCGCCGACCAAACCCCCATGAAGCAGCGGCAGCAGCAGCATCCTCTGACAACCCAGATACAACGGAGTTTGAAGACATGCCTGTTGGTGGTGGTGTGCGTCTGGAGGCAAATGGCCTGAAGGCCCTCACTGCAATCAGCAGGAGGCTTGCTGCTGGCGCTCTGGCTGAGGGGCTGTATGCACAGCATGTCCTGCTGCATGACACTGAAAGTGAGTGCAGGTGTAACAGCAGTAGACATCCAGCCTTGGCTGACGGTCTGCACGGGCAGCCAAACCCAGCACAGCATGGTGCAGCACACTGCCTGGATGAGCAATCTACACACAAAGCAGCCATGTGTCTTTGGGTGCTATTGTAGGGTGGCTTTTGCTCTGCAACCTAGTGGTGCTGATGTAGCTGCCTAGAAATTCATGAATACAGCATACAACAGAGTCATGGACTTCTGCCATACTCCAGAACATTGCCAACTCAAGGACTATGTCATCTCAGCAGTGCTTGAGTTGGTCACCAACCTCATGGCATGTTGTTGATGTAACTGCTGCTGTAGCTGGCACTGTCATAACCCACCTGCAGGAGCAGCCACACCTCAGCTCTGCATCCCCCAGACAGCCTGCACTGGTGGTGGGCTGGTCTGAACTAGAACAGCTGCTGCTGGAGCAACTGCCAGAAGGTACAATGCAATGGGGTGCAATATCTACCAGTTACACAGACCTGGCCAGCCAAGGGGGCGTGCTGCTGGAAGTGCTAATCCCTCAACCTGCAGTAGATGACAGGCAGCATCTGACTGCCAGCCCTGCAGCAGCAGACAGCCGAGTTGTGTCACCGTTTCAAGCAGTAGCAGCAGTAACATCAGGCAGCAACTGGGGCACTGCTGGTGGCAGCAATCCATCTAGGCCAGGAACACCTGCTCCTGCTGAGACTGCTGCAGCTCCTGGGGCCTCTCACCAAGGCAGCAGTAAGGGTGTGGAATTGGAGCATATTCTGGTTGAAGCCCGTCTGGTTATAGCTGCTGATGGGCCCATGTCACTGGTCAGACAGCAGTTGGCAGGAGATGGGCCTCCACAGTTTGATGTGAGTTCAGCAGCTGTTGCTGCTATTATAGTCGCAATTTGATAGACACGCGATGTTTGAGGCGTTGTTGTATGTTCCTTGCAAGCTGACATCTTTTGCTGCAACGGCATGCTGTGCATCGGCAGTGTCATGCCTGTTGGCCCACAGCCGCATCCCTGCAATGGACGCCGCCATCAGATGAAAGGCATTATCCGCCAGTTCATCAGTATGCTCATGCAGTGCATATATGATGGTACTGTGCATATCATCAGCTGGCATATACTGTCCAGCCTATCAGGGCTGGTAAGCCTCACACCCTGATGAGTCTTACATAGGGTTGACAGTGAGGAAGGGATGATTTCAGCCCATTCAACACTTCTTCAATGGGTGTCACAGCACTGTTTGCTTTTGACCTGGCTGCTGCTGCCTCTGGCATGTGTCACCCTGGCAGGGTACTGTTCGGTGGGTTGGGCGTCTTCCTGGTGACCTGTTGAGCACAATCCCTGTGGCGCACGAGGCCTGGTGGCTGGGACCTGGAGTGACCTTCAACTCACACCCACTCAGGTGTGTGCGGTGCAGACTGCAGAATGAGTGTGTGTGTAAGTCACATGATGACTCTGGCAAGTTGCCACCGCTGCATATGACAGCGGGTGCCGCTCCACAGACAGAGGTCAACCTGCTAACTTTATGTTGTGACACAACAGCTGGAAGATTGTGCAGCTGTGCAAAGCCTGTCAAGTTGTTTGCATTAAAGTTGGCTGCTGATATTACCAGGCTGTGTGATCACAACTTGACTGTATCAGGTGCGGAGACGTGGTGTGGGAGGCTCAGGTCAGCAGCAGCACCCTGGCAGCAGCAGGCCTCCAGTGGGACGAGGCCAGCCACAGCCTGACACCCATCAGGCCCTCTCAGGAGCGCTCAGGACCCGGGCCTGACAGCCAGGCTGCACATCAAGCTACAGCTGCCTTTGGTGCAGGCAGCAATACCAGCAGCTTAGCAGTTGGCAGCAGGGATCAGCCAGACAAGCGAGCAGCAGCTGCAGCAGCTCCTGCAGGCGAGTGGGAGTCAGGGGATGGAGAGGAGGTGGTGGCTGCTGCCCGTGATGCTGCTGTTGCTGTTGCTGGAGGAGACGGGACGGCTCCCATGGGGGCTGTCACCACAGAACCTGCTGAGAGATTGGTAAGTCTCCACAGTTACATTGGGACACAGACAACGGCAGTGTGTTATCGGCCAATCTGTTTGAGCCATCATCTGTAACCTTGTTCTTCCTTTCCAATGCCACCAATCTTCAGGGCACCCTCCAACACAGCTTGTGCTGCTGCTTGTGGTGTGCTGCTCTTTCTTGTGCGTGCGTCATCAGCCAACACAGGCCCTGCTCCAGAAGCTGTTTGCCTCCTTCCCCGCCCCCGTACTTGACATGATATCGTCTACACCTCCAAGCTGTGTGCTGGAGGCGGCGGTGCATACCCGGCCTGCTCGTCTGCTGCCAGCCAGTCTTGGTAGGGGGGGAGTGGCAGTGCTGGGACAAGCAGCATGTCCCCTGAGACCAACAGGTTAGTACTGAGGTGCAGTTTGTATTGTGCCTCACCGCAGCAAGTGATGATAGGCCTGTTGCTGGGGGGACAGACCGGTGCGACGGTCAGGTCCTCTGCTGTGAATAGCTTCCAGGAGATGGTTGTGCACATCAGCTGGGTGGTGGCATTGGTCAACCAACAGTCAACCTGTTATTCACATCAATCTGTGCCACCCTGTGCATGACACTCTTCATACACCCTCTCATCGGCTCTCCTGACAGTGCCTTTCACCCTTCAAATAGCAAGGCAAAAGCAGAAGCTGTTCAACCAGAAGAGTTCCCTATGCCTCATTGTGGCCCTCTCCCTGCTGTACTGCAGGCCAGGAGTGTTCTCAGGCTCTTGAGGATGCTGCTGAGCTTGGTGCTGCAGTGATGGCAGCGGGGATCAGCAGAGAAGCACTCCGGAAGCTGGAGCTCAGGAGAAGACCCAGGTGGAGGCATGCAATGCAGGTCCGTCAGGCAATTGGTTTAAACCCAACGCGCACCCGGCAGGTGCAAGCCGTGCTGCAGTTCAGAAGTGGATGCCAGTGATGCAGCATGGGCAGCACCTGCTTGGCGCCTGCCACGCTAGCAACCAGCTGAACGCATCTTGCACACGCATTGTCCATTGTCTGACTTTGTACAATACCAGAATAAAGTCCC
The DNA here is from genome assembly GCA_018290735.1 of Coelastrella sp. MACC-549. NCBI lineage: Eukaryota > Viridiplantae > Chlorophyta > Chlorophyceae > Sphaeropleales > Scenedesmaceae > Coelastrella > Coelastrella sp. MACC-549. The sequence continues at coordinate 278,657 of JABEVS010000002.1, forward strand.
ATGAGCAATTCATTGGCTCACTGACGCAAGACTGGGGAGAGTGCAAGTCCCTTGCGTGTTGTATACTGTAGCATTGTACTGTTGTCGGATTTGAAAGAGGGTGCAGAGTCTGTGGCCAACTTGCTGCTAGCATCAGCCGTGCTGACAGGTAGTGAGTACAGGGTTGAGGAATATGTGCAGCAGTAGCAGCCTGACAGACACTGTGTCTTGCTCACTAACAGACACTATGTGTCTGCTGTGTTGGCTGCTTACCTTGCAGGTCAGCCAGGCCCTTGGCTCAGTGTCCAACTTGGGAGGTGCCTCCCTACACCAGGGACTGCTGGACTACACAGGTCAGCTGCACAATGTATCATTTGTGCCGCTTAGGACCATACCACAAACAAGGCGGAGCAGGACAAAGCAGCTGCTCAAGCTGGCGGCTTATACCCTGCTGGCGTCTGGTGTGCTGACAGGGATCAGCGGGGCGGCAGAGAGGTTGAGAAAGGACAATCCAGATGACACAGGACCACGAGGGCCAGTGGGTCAGGTGTTAGCAGGTGTTGCAGAGGTAGGGGAAGCAGCAGGTGAAGTGTTGACCAGCATGACATCTGCGGCTGCCAAGGTCCCCGGCCAGCTTGCCAAGGCAGTGCACATTGGTGGTCATGCAGAGAAGGGTTTAGAGCATGGTGTAGGAGATGCTGTGCATGCAGTTGAAGACGTGGTTGTTGAGGTTGCAGGTGAAACCAGTGACGGTATGGGAGGTAAAGTTGTGTACGGCAATGTGCCCGGGTCCAGGGGTAATGTCTCTGGCAAAAGGACAGGAGGGTTCAGGGATGCTGTGCTGGGTCGAGTGATGAGGGTGGGTGGTGTGTTGGGTAAGCCATTTGTGCGTGTGGCCAGACACAGGGTTGCACATGAGCTGGCAAAAGATCTTGGGGCGTTTTAGGCCCTTGTTGTTGACATGCATATGCAGGCTTGCTTTAGGCAAGGACTTGGTGTTCTTGCTCATGAACTTCATGCTCGTAGGAGCTTACAACGCTATATGCCAGCAGCCATACATGTTGCATCCGGCCTGCTCAATGAGCCTGCAATTAGGTGCCTCCATGGCCATTGTGTTGCCAACACACACCCCTAGAGGCTCGAGCCTTGAGAGCTCTAGATGTCCAGCGGTACAGATCTTCGTCTTGGATGGTAGGGCGGCCTGTGAGGCATCGTGAGTTGCAGAACCAGCCAAGGCCCTCCGCTCGCGGCAAGCCTTGCACTATCCAGCTGATGTTGGGGTTCCAACGGTCAGAACCATTTTACATGTGCTGCTGCCCGTCTCACCACATCATACGCCTGGTCTAACTGCTGCTGCTGCAACACTTCCCGGCCACTCTCCCCATCAACACCACAGCCAGCACCCCCAGCACATTCTGCTGCTGTGGACATTTCCCCTGCTTGCTGTACTACACCTGCCGCATTCAGCAGCATCTGCAATGCAGGTTGGCAGCTGTTGAGTGCCCTGCGTATTGTTGCAACCTCTGTCTGGTGTTTGAGCAGCGCTGCATCTGTTTCAGGGCATGAGGGATGAGACTCCTGCAGAGATCTGGCCCACTCGTCTGCAAACACAAATAAGTTGAATAGCAGTGTCGCCCAGTGACTGGTTGAACCGTCCTAGGCAAGTTGCACTGCAACTCAGCAAGTTGCTGAAGTATCAGTGTGCCCACATCCTACAATGAGACTCCCTTGTAGTACAAGGTTGAGGCTGTCCTTTGATGTATGCGGGACAGGACACTACAATGCCCCAACTTGGGCAGCAGCTTTGAACGCTGCTGCATCTGTCAGGGACACTGTCACTCAGGCACATCAAGTGCCCTACCTGCCCTGTGGTGTGGGATATGAACAGGCTAAGATAATACATTTTGTTTTTATCTTGTCACTAGCCGCTTTCTCCTCCTTTTTACAGGTAATGATGTGACGTGGAAGGACAGCTCGGTGGACAGCCGGACAGCCGAGGCAGGCACAAGCATCACACCCGGGTGGCGCCCCCACGCATGTCAGTGCATTTGCCATTGCATCTCAACTTGTTGCATGGCTCAATTTCTTTTACTAGCACAATCTTAATAGACTTCATGACATGATTACATCAGAGGCTTATTTCAGCCATCCCATGCTGAGCTGTACTACATTTTTTTGAACGATCAACACTATATAGTATATGGTAAGTTGCATGCATGGCATGCAGAGCACAGTGAGATGCACAACTAGTGCGATAGCAAGTTGAGGGAATCGTGTTTTGCGTTCAGTAACATCCGAAAGCAGCAGCACTCCCTTCGATTGCCATGATGGTTTGCGCTGCACTGCGCGGGCGTGTAGGGCACATCAGGGATACTGTGCAACGACGATGCTTGCGAAGGTGGTGTCAGTGACGTGCAGCGGGCAGATATAGCTCTACTTCTGGCTGCGGGTATGACCAGTGTTATAGTGAAAGTGGTGCCGCGTACATTTGCTGATTTGCTTTGTATATTATAGACACACAGACTGTTCAGTTGATCGTTGTTGTAAGTTGTACCTGCCGGGCGAATTTGGGGCAAGCCGGCCAAGTGTTATTTTTTATTTGCATAGCAGAACTCGACCGATGCACATTCTTAGTTGCTGAATGCATATAATTTTTAATTAAATCTCCAATGCGATGGATGCACCGCTGTGAAAGTGGCCATGGAAACAGCGGAAAATCCCGGCCCGGGCCAGATTTTGCACGGAGCACCCCTGCCTATCACCTTCACCGATGCAGGATCCGAGTTGTCGAATGCATATGATTTTAATTTACGTTTACAATGCAATGGCATAACGGCCGTGAAAGTGGCCCTGGAATTAGCGCAAAAAACCGGCCCGGCCCGGCTTTTGCACAGGAAAGTGCCTCCCTATAGGGGGTACCCCCTTCGAATCCATGACCTGTGCCTTTTTGCCCTTGTAAAACACGCCAAAGTCCTCAACTTGCAATTAATTGTCTGAAGGCTTCTTGCCACATCGACAGCTGCATCTGGAGTTATTGGTGTTTGATGACAGCCGCTGAGCGTGTTGGCACTGTCAGAGGCATCTGACACAGCTTGACAGAGTACTGCTGGCACGCCTGCTGCAACGGGATGTACCCCCAGAAAACTTGTCTGGGCCATAGAGAAGTCATCAGCTCACCTTCATAAGCCAGTTTGCAGACATGTTGTCTCACTGCCGGCTGCATGAGAAACCTCCAGGTGTCGTCTTCAGGCACAACACCGGATTGGGGCGGAGGAGCCCCTGCTGCAGCAGCTGACGCTGCAGCTGACGCCCGAGGCCGGCCTTGTGACAGCCAGATGGTGAAGCAGCTGCGAGGCACCTGGCTGGGCAGGACTCTGCAGGAGATTGCATTGGGCAACACACATCATCACCGGCCCCTGTTCCCATCATGTTTGGGAGTGCTCGTGAGCCTTTTGCTTGATGGTTGTGTACTTCATGCAGGTGAGGTAGTTGGCAGAAGACAGCACGGATTGCCACAGACAGAGACCAGCAAGCCTTTAACACGCCACCTAATGTAAAGCATCAACTCATTGCTTCCAAAAGTGGAAGAGCCCAGTGCTTGACGCTGTGATGTTGCATAACAGTTATTTGCAAGGCCACTTCATGCCAAACAACAGCTCACCGGTGCAACATCCGGGTTGCTGAGAACAAGACCAGCCTGTCTGCTAGTGGAGGGATGTCCACAGGAGGAGCTGGGAACGGGTACAGCCGCAGCTGACCGCCATGACAAGGTTGCCAGTTGGTGTTCAGGTAGAATATCGCTGTCACTCGGCGACCATCCAGCTGCTCATCAGAGTCAAAGTGCAGGGGGAAACAGCCGCCACCTCCTGAGGATGCAGTGAATGCAGCAGCAGCTACAGCAGAAGGTTGGTACTGGGAGGATGGAAAGATGTGGAGCTGGAGGGGGCTGCAAACAGCAGTGAGTATTCCTCTACGTCTGGCAGTTGCCATTGTGTTATGTACTGCCTGCATCAACACACCTTCATTGTACTGCATCTTTATGGCCTGCTGCTCAAGCCTGAGCTGTGGTATGAGGAGCGACAACATGGTACACAAGCTCCTGTCATCATTCAACTGTGCCACAAGTGGTGCAGCATCACGCACTGCCTGGTCAAATGTGAGCTCTGCCTCCTGTATCTGTGACTTTGCCAGCAGGTGAGTTTGACCCTTGCTGACAAGGTGCGTGTGGTTCAGGTGCATGAGACCGGACTGGTAAACCCTGGACAGCTCCAGCTGCAGCTGCTGAGATAGGCTGGGCCCAAAGACACCATCCACCACAGAATAGCCCTGCAGAGGGAAATTCAGGAACCTTTCATATGGTAGGATTATCTACAGTTGGGATTCATACATGCTGAGCACGCTTTGGATCTACACTGCCTGCAAGGGTGCTGCTGAGCTGCTTGCTTAGGCCGCCTGAATGGTTGGCCACAATGACAACGATTTGAAGTTGTTTCCAAAGCAACTGTCATGTACTTACTCTAGCAGAGAGCTCGGCACAGAAGTTTGGCGTGATGGCTTGCTGTATTCGTTCTGAGACAGGTAAATGCTGTGTAGAAGCCTGTATCTGAAGGCTTGTGCTGTAGCAGGCCCGCTGCCCCGCCCCTAGCAAGACTAATGATACATTTGAAGGGCATATTGGTGCTGGCCACATTGCGGCATGAGTGCTGAGGAGCGGCAGGTGTTGCAGCACTGACCTCATGAAGCTGATCAGCTGCTTGGGACTTGTGGGCGATGTTGTTATTGTGTGCTAGAGTTATGCTTGAGGATTTGATGAGTGTTAAAGTTTGACCATCACGAGTTATGGCCTCTTCACCGCACACGCATGGGAAGATCGCGGATTGCAATCCTGCAGGGAAGCTGAAAGGGTGGCAGGTACTGTTCAACGACTTGCTGACAACCAGATGCGACAGGTTCGATTTAAGGTTTGGTGGCAGTGCTGTTCGCGTGGTAGTATCGGATGAACAACCGTCCGCGTACGTTCGAATCGTGAATGTTGTCGCCGGTGACTGATCAGTCGCTGCTGTCGCTTGTACTTTACCAACTAACCATCAAGGACACACGATCGGCTGCCAGTACCCTGTGTGGTTTGTATTATGACCCTACGGCAGCTTAGCAGCCGCTGTGCTGGCGCTGCTAGGCAGTTGATAACTTCACAAGCAACAGCAGTAGCTCAGGAGGGGTTACAACAGCAGTGCGGGCGTCAGAACGGCCTTTTCCAGCAGCTAACAGCAGTCATGCGCCAGGATTTGCAGCGACACTACTCACAAGTGTTTCAGCCAAGTCGCCTGTACCCAAAGCAGCATACAACCGGGGAAGCATATGCCTTCTGGGGCATCATTGGTCTGAACCTGACCATGACATTGGCCACTAAAGCAGCCTTACCGGACGTACGACAATCTATACTGCAGCATTGTAGAGCTTCCATTGAAGCAATAGTGAATGGACGTGTGTATACCCTACTGACCAGCAGTGTATGTCACACAAGTGTTGTGCATTGTGTGATCAACCTGTTGATGTTGGGCATTTTCAGAAGAACACAACCGCTCACCCTTAGAGAGGTATGTCAGCCTTGTGTACACCAAATATCAGCATCGCTTGCAGCTGGAGGGCGTGTCGTCATCTGTATGTGTATTAATAGAGGGCATGGATGGCAGATCCGGCCAAAGGTTCAACAGACACAGCAACCATAGCTGCTCTCTGTGCTGCAGCAGTTGCCAGTGCAGTAGCAAGTTTCTGCAACAGTATCACCTCAGCTGTTGCAGCAGCTGCAGGCATCCAGTACCTGCACCCATACACAGGCACTGCAAATATTTCTACTGCCGCGCTTCTGCTCTGACAGCTCTGACTTCTCTAAGTTTGCCATGCTTTACGCATCTCCTGCTGTTGTGATGCGGCAGCTTCTGGTGTTGTATGTTGCTGGCGGTATTGTGGGTAGTTGCAGCCACCTGGCCTGGTGCTGGTATGATGCATCAGGTGAGCACAGCAGCGAGCAGTCAACTACTCTGACAATAACAGCAGGAACAGGCCAGCTGGTACAGGCCAGCATGACCGGGCAGTCAGCAGAAGGAGCAGCAGCACTATCATGTTGCACAGCATGACAACTGTCAGGGAAAGACACCCATTGCTCCCTCAAACCCTGGTCGACACTACTTAAGGGTATCTGCAAAGCAGCAAGTGGTCACAGCAGCAACAGCTGCAAGCAAACTACTCACTGCTACTGTCTGGTTGTTGCTGGTGAATGGTGCTGCAGGCCCGGAGTTTGGTCTCAAGTACGCAATCAACACTCCTGGAATCGTGGGGTGTTCAGGAGCAGTAGCAGCGATATCAGCCTACAAGACCATGCTGGAGCCCATGGGGGTGGCACACCTTGGCAGCATGGCCATACCAGCACCCCTGGCACTTGTTACACTGCTGTACTGCTGCACATACATCAGGGAACAGGTGCGCAGCTGTACAGGACAGCTCATGTGCCAGCGCATCCCATCATGTTGCATGGCGCAACATCTTTCACATGTTGCTGTAGTAAGTGCTGTGCTAGTTACAGCAACACAAAGTCTGCCATGACAACAAGGTTGATGCTGCCATGTCTCTTCCAGCATGTGAACGGATGTACACATGAACAACATCTGTTGAGTTCTTTGCTGGAGTATGTGACCGCTTGTGTGCGCAAATGCATCTTGCAGACGTAGTAAAGTGCTTCGCTGGTTTGCTGATTATTATGCTGCATGTGGAGTTGCGTCAACCTCTGTACAGGCAGCATGCGTAGCTGCACCTTCATTGCACGTGCTGCTGCTGCGGCTGCTGCTGCTGCCAATATCATGTGACGTGAGCTATGCTCCGTGATGACAATGCACATACATAGATGCTGCAATAGTCTCAGATAAATTATATGCACTGGCGACTGCTCGCTTGGCATGCAGGAGTACTCCGATTATGCGGGCAAATTTGGAGCAGCAGCTTTTGGCATCCTGGCAGCATTATTCGCCGTGGGAACAGGCAGACGATTACCAGCATGGAGGAAGTCGTCATAAGTCAAGTTGATTTTCATTACAGGCGCGTGCGCCAGGGCCAATGCCAATACCAGATAAGCAGCCAGTGGATAGCAATCGTGGGTTGAGACCGCTGGTGACCAGTGCTCCACAGCCTTGCTGTGGGCTTGAAGGCATTCAAGTATGTGGGATTTCACGTCTGAATCAAGGTGTTGGCTGCTTTTGCGAGGCAAGCGGCCGTCTGTGCTATCGTAAGCTTTCGGTATGAACGGCGGTGGTGAAGGTTTCGAGCCAGCTCACAGGACAAGTCAAACGCAAACTTCATTGTTCAGATCAGTCTCTCGGTCGTTGATTGAGTTTCGCATGCTGCCAGAACCCAAACCCGCCTCTCGAACATTCTGTTGCCGTGTGCGGCGTTTGCATATCTTGCTTACTGAGCAACCGTCATCACATTCAGGATTACTTTCGCCTCCATCAAGGCCCCGGTGCCTTAGCAAGGCAGTTGCCAGTCTGTGTATGTTCGTGCGGAGAGCCATGGCACTTGGTATGAGGTGCAGAACTCCTACAGCCGGCCGCAGCCAGGTATGCATTATTGCTTCTTTCTAAATACATTTTAACATGAATGCCATTGATCCATCGATTCAACGTGTATCCATGCGCAGGTCCGGTCCGCCCAAAAGCTAGTTGCTGCTGCTGCCAGCGGTGTTCGTCCTGTAAGCAGCGTCCCTCGCCTTTCTCGCAGCCTTGTTGCAGCACCAAAGCATGATGCTTTTACATTCGCAAGCAGACACCTGGCCAGGCACATCGCATGCTCAGCAGGTGTGCATAATATGGGTCATGTGCTGACCAATGCCAGCACCACTGGGCAGCATGTGGCTGCCAGGGCGCTATAGTCCCATTTAGCAGCAAGAGTGGATTGCAGCATCATATGATATGCTCTGATGCCAGTAGTGAGCCTGTCCTGTGCTGCACAGCAAACAGCAATCACAGAATTGGAGTCAGCCACGCATTAGCCCACTGTTGTCATGAGCATTATGGCATAGAGTGGTGAGACAGCAGGAGGTATGAGGGAGTCTGACAAATATCATCGCAGCACCGTGTTGGGTGCTGATGGCATGGCTGGGCCAATGCTCTAGGTCAACAGTACAAAGCTAGTGCATGCACACAGGCAGCAGTGCATCAGCAAGCGCAACACCAAGGTGCATGTGATGCTGCTACCACGTCATGGGCTCTCTTTACAGACATCAGATCACGCTACTGATCGTACGCATTGCTTCCGTCGATGTTGCTGCTGCAGCTGTTGCCGCCAAGGAGGAGACCTTCACCTACCAGGCCGAGGTTGACCGCCTGATGGACATGATTGTGAACAGCCTGTACAGCAACAGGGAGGTCTTCCTGCGTGAGCTGATCAGCAATGCCAGTGATGCCCTGGACAAGGTGCGCTTTGTCGGTGTCACAGAGCCCAAGGCGCTGGAGGGACGTGAGGAGCTGGAGATCATGATCAAGGCAGACAAGGAGGCAGGCACCATCACCATTGAGTGAGTAGCACTGGAATGTGAAATGAGCTGAAGCTTCAGAACTCTTGAGAAAAAACTCCCAAAGAACTCTTAAAATTGCAGATGTGTGGTGAGCATTGGCTGTTTTGTATGAAGTGCTTCACTGAGGGTGCAACCTCCTGCATGCTGTGCGCAAGCCGCCTGGTGCAGTGGCATTGTACTGGTGGTTGACCAGCACCAGTGCAGTCTGGCAATGAAGAAAACCCATGACGACCAAAACCATACAAGTTCAGCTGAAACAACAAGTGTTGAACCATTCAGCCTTGTCTGAGCCAGTCCAATAATGGTTTCCACAACCTTTGGGCGATAATCTCCTTGTTGGCAAGCAGTACAGATATTCTTGTCATTTGTCTATGCACCACTCAACTGCATGCGTATTTGTGAATGGTACCTGCATCTGCACTGGTGTTGTGTTGGTGAGGGGTGGCAGTTGGCAATGATGACTATCTTACATGTACCATCAAATTCCGACCCAACCATGGTGAACTGTTTTCAGCCTTGTCTGGAGCCAACATCACTCCCTTGCCTTCATCTACGTAATGTGTCTTATAATGGCATGAACCCTGTGTTGCTTGGGGCAGCGGCATGGTTGATTGATTGTCGATGACGTCATGTCTGCTTGGTGTCGTCATGACTCAGGTGTCGTCGTCAAGATGCAGCAGTACCCGACCCATGTGATTACTGTGGGGTGCCACTCTCTGCTTCTAATCCACACCCTGGCCTGTACTGGGTCTGCTGCTGTTGCCTCCTGCCTTCTGTGTACATGTCACTTCTCTCCAGTGCTGTCAGCGTGGCTTGACCCAGTCACCCTGTGTTCATACCAAGTGATGCTGACGGTGCTCCTTTGCTGCCTGATCTGCTGTGCAGGGACTCTGGCATTGGCATGACCCGCGAGCAGCTGCTCAGCAACCTGGGTACCATTGCCCGCTCAGGCACTCGCAAGTTCATGGAGGCGGTCAAGGAGGCCAAGGGCGACGCAAACCTGATTGGTCAGTTTGGTGTTGGCTTCTACTCGGCATTCCTTGTGGCTGACCGCGTGACCGTGTACACCAAGTCCCATGAGGAGGCTCAGCAGTGGGTGTGGGAGAGCAACGTGGGCAGCCACCAGTACACCATCAAGGAGGACGACAGCGGTGACAACCTGGTCCGAGGTACACGTGTCGTGCTGCACCTCAAGGTGAGCTTCCGCAGTGTAGGGTTTTGAGGCCATGTATAAATAACCTGCTGTGTACTATCTGTGCGCCTTGTGTGCCATGGTGGACGCCGCTACTGCTGGTATATCACTGATGCTCACTCAAGTAGCAGCTGTGTGGCTCATCTATGTCCCTGATGCTGGCCACTGCTGTGATAAGTTCACACGCTTGACATCATCTCACCTGCACCACCTTGTGCTGCTGCAGGAGGATGCTGCTGAGCTGGCTGACCCCATCCGCCTGGCCAAGCTGATCAAGCAGTACAGTCAGTTCATCCAGTTCCCCATCAAGCTGTGGAGCAGCCGCAAGGACGCCAAGCAGGTGGTGGATGAGGTGGCCACACAGAAGAGGCAGGAAGAGGCCGACAAGGCGCTCAAGGAGGGTGAGGAGCAGAAGAAGGTTGAGCCCGTGATGAAGACTGACTATGAGGATGTGTGGGACTGGCGGGTGGAGAATGACAACAAGCCGCTCTGGACCCGCAGCCCCAGGGATGTAGCAGAGGCTGACTACAATGAGTTCTTCAAGCAGGTGAGGGCATGCCTGACACCACCTCGCTGGATTGCAAATCAAATAACAACAAGACTTGTTTGGAGGTGTATGTGGGGTCAATGCCCTAATGTTGCTGCCAGCCGTAGCAACTCCTTGTTGGGGCAAACTTCCAACGCAGGCACTGCTGAGGGTGAGGTCAACATGCATGCGTATGTCAGCGTGGCATGATGTAGACGAGGTTTGGACCCTGCACCCAGTCAGCAGGCAGTACATGATCCCCTTGCTTTGTGTGTCTTTTGCAGACCTTTGGCGAGTTCCTGGACCCACTTGCCCATGTGCACTTCAATGTTGAGGGCACCATTGAGTTCACCAGCATGCTGTTTATCCCGGGCATGGCGCCATTTGAGCAGCAAAACTGGTCTGCCAAGAGCCGCAGCATCAAGCTGTATGTGAAACGTGTGTTCATCAGTGACGAGTTTGATGAGAATCTCATGCCAAGGTGGGGCTGTGTGTTTGGGGGGGGGGGGGGGGACAAGGGACAGTGCTTGGGGGGGTTTGACATCTCGGGGGGGGGCAGACACATGTTGTGTTTGGGGGTGCGGGGTATGGTGGGCGTGTTTTTTTGTTTTATTTGTGGGGGACGAGCCCTGGTTTGTGTTGGTGAAAGTTGCACTTT